>JAODAL010008156.1:0-119986 GCA_025379985.1 Phyllomedusa bahiana | reverse complement strand
GTAAGGGGGGCCTAAAACCGGAGCGGTATTGGTGCATTTTTTGATGGTTTTTTTGTGCAAAAATGTTAGCATTAATGCTCTCCCTTTTTTCTGAAAAAAAACCCACCAAAAACACATAAAAAAATTATAAAAAAAATCTCCGTGTGAAAGCACCTTTATAGTGTGTTCCCCCCGGACGGGGGGAAACTGTCCCAGGGGGCAAAACCCCGGGGGCCGCGCGCGTGACCTGTGGGCGCCCGGCATACCACCGGATGCTCCCCTTATAGCAGGGGCACCAAACTTGTGCACGGGCCACAATTTGTGTTGGCTGTGGCCATGAGAGGCCGTCGAAAGATAGTTGGGGCCGCTATGAGCCAGGGAAGCCCCGCCCCCCAGCAAGTTGAGACTACTTATAGGGGGCGTGCCGGCCCTACAGAGAGCCGCCGGAGGGGAGTAATTTCAGGGCCGCCGCAGTGGCGGGGGATGTCCCAGCGGCCGCAGTTGCCTGAAAACCAGGGGCGTGCTGGGCAGTACTGTTGGGGAAAGCCCGGACAAGACTCCCTGTCCCCCGAACCTCGACCCCGGTCTATTGGCTGTGTGTGCGTCCTCGGGGCTCACCACACGCTCGGGATGGTGCTCGTGCAGGCGACGACTGCAGGAGGTGAGGGGGTGCGGGGGGAGGAGGGGGCCAGGTTGTCACACACACACAGCTCGGGGAAGTGACCCACTGCCCGGGGGGGGAAAAGGGCCCCCCCCCTGCTGTATCTCCCGGGTCCATTCCTCCCCGTCTGGGCTCTCCAGGAGAGAGTGCCTCACTGTAAACTGCACTGATGGTATGTGTGAGGTGTTGTGGTTTGTTTTGTGTATGTACTGAAAATTGTGTGCTCATTTGTGGAGGTTACAGGGGTTTTTGGGAGGTATAAGGAGGTGTGTGGGTATACAGGGGTGTGTGGGGTATGGGGGGGTTGTGGAGGTATACAGGTGTGTGAGGTATACAGGGGGGTGTGAGGTATACAGGAGTTTTTTGGGGGTATACAGAGGTGTTTGGGGTATGGGGGTGTGTGGGGTATACAGGGGGGTGTGGGGGTTTTACGGGGGGGTTTGTGTGGGTATACAGGGGGTGGGTGGGTATATAGGAGGGTTTGGGGAAAAAAGGGGGTGGGGGGGGTTATAAGGGGTGTGGGGGGTATATGGGGGTGTGTGAGGTATACAGGGGGTGTGTGGGGTTACAGGAGGGTTGGCATTTCAGGGGGTGTGGGGGTATAGGGGGGGGTTGTGGGTATACAGGAGGTGTGTGGGGTATACGGGGGTGTTGGGGGGTTTTAAGGAGGGTGTGGGGTTTCCAGGGGGTGTTGGGGTTTTACGGGGGTGTGTGGGGTATACAGGGGGGTTGAGAGGGTATACAGGGGGTGTGTGAGGTAACGGGGGGTGTGTGGGTTAAGGGGGGTGTGTGGGTATAGGGAGGTGGTGAGGTATACAGGGGGTGTGTGAGGTATACGGGGGGTGTGTGAGGTATACGGGAGGTGTGTGAGGTATACAGGAGGTGTGTGAGGTATACGGGAGGTGTGTGAGGTTACAGGGGGTGTTTGGGGTATATAGGAGGTGTGTGGGGTATAAAGGGGTTGTGTGGGGGTTTACGGAGGTGTGGGGGGTTTTATACAGGAGGTTGGGGTAAAAGGGGGGGTGTGTCGGGTATACAGGGCGTGTGTGGGGTATACTGGGTGTGTGTGGGGTATACAGGGCGTGTGTGATTATCGGGGGTGTTGGGGTATACGGGGGGGTGTGTGGCATTTATACAGGGGTGTGTGGGTATACTGGGGTGTGTGGGGTATACTGGGGTGTGTGGGGTATACTGGGTGTGTGAGGTTACAGGGGGGTGTGTGGGGTATACAGGGGGGTGTGGGGTTTACAGGAGGTGTGTGGGGTTTACAGGAGGTGTGTGGGGTATACAGGGGGTGTGTGGGTATACAGGAGGTATGTGGCATTATATACAGGGGGTGTGTGGGGTATACAGGGGGTGTGTGGGGTATACAGGGGGTGTGTGGGGTATACAGGGGGTGTGTGGCATTATATACAGGGGGTGTGTGGGGATTATATACAGGGGGTGTGGGGGGGTATACAGGAGATGTGTGGGGTATATAGGGGGTTGGGGGGGGTTTACAGGAGGTGTGGGGGGGTTACAGGAGGGTGTGGGGTATACGGGGGGTTGTGGGGGTTTTAAACGGGGAGGTTTGGTGGGATATAAGGAGGTGTGTGGGTTTTTCAGGGGGTGTGGGGGTTATTCCCAGGAGGTGTTTGGGTTTTATTACAGGGGGGTGTGTGGGAATTATTTCCCAGGGGGTTGTTTTGGGTTTATCCCGGAAAGGTGTGGGGGATTTACACGGGGGATGGGGGGTTTATAAGGAGGTTTGTGGGATTTTCCGGGGAGGTGTGTGGGATTATAAAAGGGGAGGTGTGTGGGATTATACACGGGAGGTTGGGGGGAAATTATACATGGGAGGTGTGGGGGGTTTATTTAACGGGGGGTTTTGTGTGGGATTATACACGGGGGTGTGTGGGATTCTACGAGTGTGGGATTATACACGGGGAGGTGTGTGGGGATTATACACTGGAGGGTGTGGGTTTTATACCGGGGTTGTGTGGGTTTTAACGGGGGTGTGTGGGATTATATACAGGGGGTGTGTGGGATTTTTTTCCCGGGGGAAATTTGATTTTAAACCTGACTACTGGTGATGTGTTTGGGTGGGGTTGTAGGTTATTTTGGTTTTAGTAGTGTCAGTGTGGGCTTGCCCCTGATTGAAAAGCAATTGCACACCTGACTCTGTGATGGGGGTTTCTTGAAACCCACTTTCTTTCTTGTTTTGTGTGTTGGGGGCTTTCACACGGAGCGTTTTTGGTGAATTTTTTGATGGTTTTTTTTTTTTTGTGCGGGGAAATGTTCGCTTTAAAACTGCTCGGGCCTTTTTTGCACAAAACGAAAAAAAAAAAAAAACCATAAAAAATGCATCAAAAACTCTCCTTGTGAAAGCATCTTTATAGTGTAGTTTATTTTAAAAAGTGGCGAGGTGCGAAAAACAAGGGACTTTTGTAAGGGATATTGTTTGGGGGGACTGGGGGGGCTCTGTGCCGGGGGCTGATTTTTTTTCCCCAATCCGGCCCTGGCAAAAAAGGGGTCGAATAGCTGACATTTAAAGGGGACATTCGGCGGCCATTAGCCATGGGAAAGTCCATGGCATCTCAACATTTTATTGAAAAACATGGAGGTGACGCAACCAGTTTTACTTTTTCGGTATAGGAGGGGGTATTCAGCCCGTCAAAGTGGAGACCAAAAAGAAAAAGTATTTAGCAGAGGGGACTTGGGTGGATATCCCAAATTGGCAACCTTTTTTTCCAGGGGTCTTAACAAAAGGCATGATGTTATTCCAATATAACTAACTTAAATAGCATGGGGGGTTTTTTTATGATAGTTTTTGTTTTTATTTGTTGTGGTTGTATTTTGGGAGTTGAGAAGTTAACTCCCTTCAGTCATGTGACCGGAGGTATTCTTTAAAACCCCCTGGAGTTAATGTCCTATCCGCTATGTTAAGGAAGCTCTCCCAAACGGTTAGCGTATTTTAATGTAAATGTTTTTATATCTACCGCTTTTTAAAATGAAGACAAATAAAAGTTTCATTTTTCTTTTACACCTGGGGAAAGCTGGGAATTTTTTTCTTTTTGTTGAATTATTAGCATCACCATTTTCTGAGACCAATAACTTGTTTTATTTTTCCTCTGTTAGAGCTGTGTGATGATTCTTTTTATTGCCGGGAGAGGTCTAGTTTTTATTGGTATCAATTTGGAGTGGATGTGACTTTTCAATCACATTTTATTCCACTTTTTTTGTTATATTGTTTTTTTACAGCATTCACCATGGGGGAGAAATAAGATGATATTGAATTAGATCAGACTTTTATATACACAGTCATAATAAATATGTATATTTTTTCATTGATTCTTTTTTTATATAGCAAATGGAAAAAGGGTTTTTTGGAATTTGTAAAAAAAAAAAAAATATTTATTTAAAAAAAAAATTCTGTTAATCTCTTGGTTTCTTCCACAATATACTGCACTACTGCCGTATACAGTTGAAGTAACCAAGGAATTGCAAGTCTAGTTCAAGTCTCCCAGTTGCACTAAATGTTAATATAAAACAAACCACAAGGCATTATGGGAAAGGGGCTGAGAAGCCCAAAGCACCCTCTGATGTATGTAACAAATCCTCAATTTGCTTTTGACCCACCGAGTCTGAGATAAGCAAACGGATTTTAGTCAAGACCAGTATCTCTATCTACAGACAACGCTGTTTTGGGATTTTTGTCCCTCATCAGTGCCAGCAGTGTGATACTGGCTGGCTGTGTGGGAGGCATTGAGTGGCTCAGAAAGGGGAACATCACTCCTTGAGGAGAGCACCGAATCTCTCCTCAGATCTCTCCTCAATGAGAGATGTTCCCCTTTCTAATATAAAACAAATAAATAAATATACAATCATGGCAGCCATGGAGGTCTTCATAAGGCCCCGAGCTGCCATGGTAACCAAATGGCCCCCCGCGATCGTGTCACAGGAGGGTCAATCAGAGACTGCAATGACCCACAGCCCCATATACTAATCATTTAGACTCCACGGTTTGGTTTAGCATGACGTCTAAAAGGTTAAATTGCCAGGACCAGAGCTGTCTTCCATCCCGGTTGCTAGCAGCATGTTCTGGTTGTAACTTAAAGCAGGCACCCAACACTTGTGGAGCAAGCTCAGCGAGTGAGCCTGCTTCATAATCTCTTAACGCCTCCATGACATGTATAAAGGGAATATAAAGAAGTTAAACAAGTCTTTAGCCTATTTTATCAGTCCAAGACCCCATCAGATTTATGGCCTAATTCGTGGTATCTGTTGGGATACCTTTAGTAAAGACCCATTTTTACAGTAAATTGAGAATGACTGATTACATACAGTTCACAAGACAAATAAAGGTGTGAATAGGTTATGCTTTATGTAATGGAAACAAAAGTGTGATATACATCCAGTAAACAGAGCAAATGTAGTCCAAATAGGACTACATTTGCACTGTAGATTCTTATGGCCCTGTCACATCCACACTTCTGTACCTATTGGGATAAAGTATGAATGGAATTGAAGGCATCAGCATGATATGAATGGGACCTCACAAACCAGTCTAACTTGATCTTTCAATAATCAATGCATTAGAATTTGATTTGCATAAGTCCTATCTGTTCTCTCTACATAGTGGTTGTACTTTTGTGTTGCTCTTTCAACATTTTTTATATATAATTCAATAATGCAAGGCAAAATCTTCAGATACTTCTGCCCATCTTTAACTGCCTGTAACTGATTAGTCATTCTCAATTTACTGGAAGTGGTGATAACAACAGAGAGAACAATACAGAAGGCTTCTGCTGCTTCTAGAAAGTGTTCTACTGCCTCCCCACAGTGCTGGATTTTAGTAACCCTGCTTAGTACTGGTTTATTGTGTATTAGGCTATGTCTCCAGTGCACAGGTTTATGATCGTATTTTCAGCGCTTTTTGTTTTTTAAAAGCACCGAAGATACAATCGTTCCTGCAGCCCCATAGGCGGCAATAAAAAAAGACGAGCTGTAGTCTCCACAGCTCTTCTTTCCTTTTTCGATATTTTCTGGCGCCGGCATTATTATAAAACATTTTTTTTTGTTGTATAAAACGCCGCCGGCGCTTTTTAGTTTTCTTGGCGTTCTACCCATACAATCCATCATGGGAATGGGTGACGGCAAAAAAACAAAAAGAAGCGACCACGGTTTTTGTACAAAGCGTGACAAAAAACGCGGTCCTGCATCGAAAAAATCGGTCGCTTTCACGCTGTTTTTTTGTCCGATGCAGTGGAGATATAGCCTTATGCTTATAAGTATTTGATACACTGGCGATTTTGCAAGTTTCCCCACCTACAAAGAATAGAGAGATCTGTAATTTTTATCACAGGTACACTTCAACTGTGAGAGATAGAATCTAAAAAAAAAATCACCTACCAACCATCAAGAATTCTGGCTCTCACAGACCTGTATTAATTGCACCTGTTTTGACAAATTGTCTAGTACCTGCACAAAGGCTTGCGAGTCGTGGGATGCTAGGCAGGTTTATTCGGGGCTCGTGCCCCGAATAATAAAATGCCTGGCTGCCCCGACCGAATCTCTAGCCCCCACAGCCGGCAGCCCACTCATCAGTGAAGTAGCGCCGCATTGTTGAATCTCTTTACCAACGAGCGGCGATTACTGTTCTCAGAGGCTCCGCGTCTCCCTGTGATGCTGTGTCTGCACAGGCATCGGGAGGGCGGAGGAGAGCAGTCAATGTAGCTCACTGTTGGCTGCCGGCTACAGCCTCTGTTTGTAGTGCTGGAGGAGGAGGAGAGAGGCTGCAGGAAGCACCTGAACTCCTCCTCCCTCACCCCCTCCTTCTCCACCTCCTGGATAGTGTGATGAACCCTGCAGAGCTGCCGGCAGCCATGAGGTATTTACAGGGAGGCTGTGGGGAATAGTTTATCATGATTGTAAAATACTGTGCATGTCTGGGGGCCAATAGAACAACTGAAGTCTGATTGTCAGCTCTTGTGCTGACCCACTAGAGCTAACATTCAGTGTTACAGTTATATGTTCCAGATCTGGGGTCTACGCATTATATATCATGACCCACAGGGATGATCAGTTTAAACTGTACTTTGATTGTCAGCAGTGTGGGTCAGTGTGATCCACAGAGCTGACAGTCTGCAGTATAGATCAGCCCTGTGTCAGCAGTACATATGTTTTATTATCTTTGTACACCCTTCTGCATAATATAAATAATATATATGGTGCAATAAGGGTGTACAAAGATATTATACATATGTACTGTTGACCCTCAGAGCTGATCTATACTGCCAGCTGTCAGCTCTGTGTGTAATACAGAACAGTGTACTGCCAATCGTGCCCTCTTGTCGCTCCAGAAACCCTAAGGCCTCGTTCACACGGCTTATTTGCAGCGGATTGGCGCCGTTATGCGCGCCGGATTTTGTTGCTGCAGTACGGCGACTTATCCGTCGGTAGAATTTCGGTAATCCACTTCTCTCATAGAGAACAGTGGATTCCGTCGCTCCTCCCCGCTAGGCGAATCCGGCGCGGGGGGAGGAAAGTGGACATGCACATTCTTTAAGGGCCTAACGCGACGTACCATAATAATAGTCTTGGGGACGGGTAGAAAAAAAAAAAACGGCTGCCCCGCGCGCTCGGCCCGCCCCCGACTCGCCCCTTTTTCACGCGGATTTGTAGAGCGCACAAATCCGTCGGGATTAAGCAGTGTGAACACGGCCTAAGGGGACCAAATGTGTTAAGTTAAAAGAAAAAGTTTTAAAAACTATAAAATTAATAAAAAGGAATATAAAAAGTTTAAATCACCCCCCTTATTGTTTTTTTACAAATAAAAAAAAAAAAAAAGTTCCCAAATTGGTATCGCTGCATTTTTTAAAACCCAGTCTAAAAAATATAATACATTATCCCCCCCGGTAAAAACACCTTACAGGAAAAAAAACTCCAAAATTTGTGGTTTTTGGTATTTTGGGCCTTTTATAAAAATGCAGTAAGATTGGTGCCCATAGCGCCCAACCAGAGGCCATACGACCAAATAAGAGCCAAGCGCCCAAAAGCCTAGCAACAAAGCAGAACTCACAGCAAGAATCAGGCTTATGGCGACTAATCAGAACCCAAGCCATAAGCAGAACTCACGAAACCCAAAAACAAAGCCCTAGGCCCAAACAGAGTCCCTTTGTTTTATTGTGCTCTGAAAAAAAAAAGCTGAGTTTGTTTGGGTTTGTATACCCAAAGAAAGTCTTGCCCTAACGTTTTCAAAAATGCCCCCCTTAGTCCTTGGAGTTTTCTGCTCCTGGCTTTAGCTCTAGTTCCCCCAAATTTAATCAAATTATTTTGTTTTTAAATTTGTGGTAAGTAAAAAAAATTTGGCTTTTGGGGGACCTATGCCTACCTATCTACAGGGGGCCCTATAGGCATATCAACCTACTGGGGGAAAAAATAGCCCATAAACCCGATACATAGGACCTTGTATTAACAACTATAAATACTTAGGGGGCCTATTTACCATTTCTTTTTAGGGGGGCCTATATACCCAATCCCTACTGGGGGACCATCTACCTACTTTCTTATATAGCCCCTATCTGCCTACTTTGAGTAGGGAGGGGCTATATTTTTTCCTATATACATCCCCCCTGCTTTGGGGACTATTTAAGCACTACAGGGGCAATATATCGTTACCTACTAGGTGGCTATTACCCACCAAGGGTACCTTATACTTAGCACCCATAATGGATCTTATATCTACCCAACAGTGATAATACCCACCTACTGGGGGGGGTCTATATACTCACTATTAAGGGCAGTCTTTTTAGGAACAATGGGTGACTCCCCCTCCCCCAAAAGCAGGCACCCGGCTTTCCCCCCCTCATAGGAAAGCAGGTTGCTGTGGGGGTGGGCTACCACCCTGCTTTTTATATAAGCCCCATTAGGTAGGAAGGGACTAAAAGCCCCCTCCCAACCCCTTTTGATAGGTAAGTATACAGGTGCTGGAAGAAGTCATCATGGGGCCCGGGCCGATTGCGTACACCTGGTATCCATGTGGTGGTATGTTTTTGGGCAGGGTCTGGCGGATTATTTTATCCCTAAGTAGTAATTTTTGGCCTTTGGGATTGTAGAATTTTTTTAGTATCAAATTTTGTATGGTATATTGGATGCGATCCAAAAAATTTCTGTCTTTCTTGGATCGCATCGCAATACGGACTCGACAGGGTGATGCCCAAAAACGCAGCGGTGATCTCTCATGTGAACGCCGCCCCCGTGTTTCCCATTGCCGGGATGATAAGTCACTGCCAATTGTTGATCGTCTCTGGGTCGTTCTGATGGGGCCCAGGCGCTGAAAAGCGGTGTTCACCGGGGCAAGAATCCCGGGGAAAATACCCTATGATGTGATGTTTTAAAGGGATTTTGTTTTCATACATGTTGGGGTTTTAAAAAAAAAAAATTTTCAGATTTACCCTTATTAACAGTGCTGCTGAGGTGTGGGGCAGGATTTGTGGAATTAGTGATAGGAGCATAAGTTTTTTTTTCTCTTAAAAAATACATGCTGCAGTTTCAATGTGACATAAACAAATGCTGTATGAACCCAGCCCTTCCCAGCAAAATGAAACACAGAGGGCCCTGGATGTTTTAGGACCCTAGCAACGCCCCTGGCTTGGAGGGACTACAGGACAATAAACAAGCAGCTTGGTGAGAAGGTCTGGGGTCCTCGGTCTGGGGCTCCATGCAAGATCTCACCTCGTGGAATAGGGATGATTCTGAGAAAGCTCAGGAATCAGCCCAGAACTATCCAGGAAGACCTGGTCAATGACCTGAATAGAACTGGGACCACAGTCTCAAAGATTGTTATGAATTAAAATCTTGCAGGGCACGCAAGGCCTCCCTGCTCACACCGGCACATGTCCAGTCCCATTTGAAGTTCGCCAATGACCATCTGGATGATAGAGAGGAGACACGAAAGAAGGTCATGAGGTCAGATGAGACCCAAATAGAACTTTTTGGTATCAACTCTGCTCGCCGTGTTTGGAGGAAGAAGAAGGATGAGTACAACCCCCAGAACACTGTTCCAACTGTGAAGCATTGCAATGGAAACATCATACTTTGGAGGTGCCAATAGGGGACAAGAAGACTGCCCAGTTTTGAAGGGAGGATGGATAGGGCCATGTATCGCGAGATTTTGGCCCACAACCATCTTCCCTGAGTAACAGCAATGAAGACGGGTCAGCATGACAATGACCTGAAACACACAAGCAGTTAAATTTAGCAGTGGCTCCATAAGAAGCATTTCGGGATCCTAGAGTGGTCTAGCCAGTCTCCAGACCTGAACCCGATCAAAAATCTTTGGAGGAAGCTGAAACTCATTGTAGCCCAGCGACAGCCCCGAAATCTGAAAGATCTGGAAAAGATCTGTATGAAAGAGTGGGCCAAAGTCCTTGCTGCAGTGTATGCAAACTTGGTCAAGAACTACAGGAAACATCTGACCTCTGTAAAGTTTTCTATACCAAATATTAAGACCTTTTTTTCTATTGTATCAAATACCTATTTCATGCAATAAAATGCTAATTAATTATTTAAAAATCATACAATTGGATTTTAATTTTAGATTCTGTCTCTCACAGTTGAAGTGTACCTACGATAAAAATTACAGACCTCTCCACTCTTTGTAGGTGGGGAAATTTGCAAAATCACCAGTGTATTAAATACTTATTTAACCTACTTTATATGTGAGAGAGCTAGAGATGGGGAAGTAGGGACTGCTCTTCTGTATGTCCGCTCCTGCTTCCCTCTGCACCTCTTGTGTGTGCCGGTGCGTGCTTCCCTGCTGTCTAGGACGCGTGCGCATCAGCCCTTTGAAATTTAAAGGACCAGCGTGCTGGTAATTGGTTATTTGCTGGGTGCTGACCCTATATCTGGTCTCCACATGCTGACTTCCTTGCCAGATCTTTGGTGTTCGTGACCGAGTGAAGGCCTAGTGAATGCCTACTGCAGCCAACCTTGACCTTTCCGTCTGGACGTCAACCACGCTCTCCTCTGCTCTGACCATATTGCCTTTCCATGTCTACGGCTTTGCCTATGATTCTGTACTACATACACTGGCTGGCACTACAAGAAAGTCGCATCAGGGTAGCGACCTGGGAGTCTACTAACGCACAAATCCAACCAGCCTTGCGGCTGGCTCTGGAGAAGACCGGGAGGCTCCTTAGACCCTGCTCCCTCACATCGCTTACACCACCGCTTACAGTGGTCCAGCAAATCCACATCACTCCATGACAAATATGTTGGTACCAGCCTGCACACATTTAGTTTGTAGAAGTGGCCGGTTATTTCTGCTGGCATTATTCTGATGTGTATGGGATAGAAGGAAGGAGTTAAGGAGTCTAAGGAATTGAGGGATGTAGATACGGTTGAACATAAATGATGCTGGTGAAAAAAATGCATTAAATAGTTTTACAGAAAAAGTGAGAACAGGAAAATTAGATTGTGTAACGGGTCACAATTATATTAACCTATCCACAATAACCATGAGAAAATTCTCAATACTCCCTTTGTAGGACCTAACAAAAGTGATATGGGTCAATAAAAATATACCAATAAAGTTATCTGGGTACTGTTAGGAAAGGGATCCTCACAATAAATTTCCAGGGTGAGATTTTCTTTGAATTTTAAAACTTAAATAAGGCCAAAAAAAGTATTTGAAAATACTTGGCTTTCAACTCCTAAAAGGAGGCTGTGGAAGGGGATCATATAGGCGAAGACAAGATACCATCTAGAGAGAACTTATTTATTTTTTTATCTTTAGTGATTTCTCTCTGTTCCAATTATTGGTCCAATATAAAGGATTTTCTTATAAAAAAGTTGTATTGCTTTCAGTGATAAAATCAAATAGTCATCTTTCAGATACCCTATATTTTAATGGGTAGCACAAATACAGGAAATGATGTTAAATAACAAGATTTGAGGACTAATGAGGTCTGTTTCTCATGACTGATGAAGAGATCCGAGTAGTCATAAAAGCTTGCTATTTAACATAATTTTCCTGATTTTTACTACTCATTAAAATATGTTGTATCTGCAATATTGATATTTTGTTTTTCCCACTAAAAGAAAAAACCTTTTTTCAGCTGGCTAACATGGTACCAAACTTTTTTTTCTCTTTTTTTCCAGAATGACCATTTCAAAACATACAGAATATTATATCTACACAACTTTATATGTGAGCATTGACCTTGGTCTTTTTGTCCCTGGTGAAATAATTCTGATTGTCTGTTTGTATTTCCTGCACGTGCAGTATATAACAATTGTTGGCATAAAAAACATATTACACATGTTCCATAAATCTTCCGCACCCGTTTGAAATTGCTTTGCCAGCATAAAAAGCAGAGAAACGTGTGTTAAACTATAATACTGCATGTAGGTGATATGCAAGGTCTTACAATGTATGAAAGGGCTACTCACTGAAAGCATTAATTACTGCTAGGAATACTTGGTATCTGTCATAGTAGCCAACCAAGCTTGCATTAGTTACTTCCCTAAAGGAGAATGACTGCTGCCATTTACTGCAGTTCAGCATGAAAATCATTAAGCGCTATCAAGCCTAAAACAGCACGATCTAGGTATTAAAATTTTAATCTAGTTTAAAGGTCATATTTTTCTGCATAAATCAAACTTCCCAATGCCCATTTACAGAAGACCTGTGATATATCCTGACAAGTTTGTTTTAGTATATAATTATATTCCCCACGAAAAACCAATTCTGTAGCATCTTTCCTCAAATCTCTATGTTGTTTTGTTCCTCTGTTATTTCTCCTAGAAATTTATTACCGATCTGTCATCTGGGTGTTTACCAATTGGAGGTGTGTCCTTGCACAGTGTGATATTGTCAAATCAGTGTTGACAGAGTCAGTATATGAAGGGACACACCCCCAAAAAATTGGAATGTTAGCACCCATTTGACTGATTCAATAATACACAGCATCTCAGCAAAGTGAGTACACCCCTCACATTTTTGTAAATATTGTATTATATCTTTTCATGGGACAACACTGAAGATATGATATTTGGATACAATGTAAAGTAGACAGTGTACAGCTTGTGTAACTGTGTAAATCTGGTGTGCCCTAAAAATAACTCAGTACACAGTCATCAATGTCTAAACCGCTGGCAACAAAAGTGAGTACACCCCTAAGTGAAAATGGATAAATTGTGTGGCCACCATTATTTTCCAGCACTGCCTTAACTCTCTTGGGCCTGGGTTCACTAGAGATTTATAGGTTGCATGCACTGGAATCCTCTTCCACTTCTCCATGATGATTTCACAGAGCTGATGCATGTTAGAGACCTTGCACTCCTCTACCTTCCATTTGAGTATGCCCCACAGATACTCAATAGTATAGGTCTAGAGACAAACCTGGCCACTCCAGCACCTTTAACCTCATTTTCTTTAGCAAGGCAGTGGTCGTCTTGGAGGTGTGTTTGCGGTCGTTATCATGTTGGAATACTGTCCTGCGTCTCAGTTTCCTAAGAGAGGGGATCATGCTCTGCTTCAGTATGTCACAATACATGTTGCAATTCATGGTTCCCTCAATGAACTATAGCTTCCAACAGCCAGCAGCACTCATGTAGCCCCAAACCATGACACTCTCACCACCATGCTTGACTGTAGATAAGACACACTTGTCTTTTTACTCCTCACCTGGTTGCTGTTACACACACTTGACACTATATGAACCAAATAAGTTTATCTTGGTCTCATCAGACCACAGGGCATGGTTTCCGTAATCCATGTCCTTTGTCTGCTTGTCTTCAGCAAACGGGTTGTGGGCTGTCTTGTGCATCATCTTTAGAAGAGGCTTTCTTCTGGGACAACAGCCATGCAAACCAATTTGATGCAGTGTGCTGCGTATGGTCTGAGCACTGACAGGCTGACCCTCAGTGGAACCTGTCTAATTAAACTGCTGTATGGTCTTGGCCACTGTGTTGCAGTTCTGTTTCAGGGTGTTGGCAATCTTCTTATAGCCTAGGCCTTCTTTCTGTAGAGCCGCAATTCTTATTTTCAGTTCCTCAGACAGTTCTTTGCCATGAGGTGCCATGCTGAACTTACAGTGACCAATATGAGGGAGTGTTGGAGCGGTAACACCAAATTTAACACATCTGCTCCTCATTCAAACCTGAGAGTTTGTAACACTAACGAGTCATATGACACTGTGGAGGAAAAATGGCAAATTGGGCACATTTTGTTCATTTTCACTTAAGGGTGTACTCACTTTTGTTACCAGTGCTTTAGACATTGATGGCTGTGTGTTGAGTTTTTTTAAACACTATATTTACTATTTTGCCATAGGCAAACTTAAACTCTATCAGTTCTCTATCTATAAAGCACTAAAATTTAACTTTTATTATGTATAACACTTAACCTCTATACGCACTATTTAAAAACCTGATTTCTAACCTCTCAATATATCCCTTTCTACTTCTGAAGGAATAGCTCCTTTTCTATTATCAAGTCTGGTGGAATCCCACCTATTAACAGGAAAATCTTATATATACAGTAATTTACTAACTCCAGTAAGGGATCCCAAGCATCCTACTTGGGCAGTCATCCCTGATCTAATGAACATAAAACATATAAGGTGTTCTTTCTGATACCCTCTGCAGTGGGTAACGTAGACAGAGGTGAGAAATCACAATTTAAAAAGTCATGCCTGAGGTCCGAACCTCTATCCCCTGATGAAGCCAGCTTAGCTGGTGAAACATGTTGAGGAGGTCAGGCATGACGTTTTAAATTGTGATTTCTCACCTCTGTCTACAAGTGTCACCCACTGCAGAGGGTGTCACAAGGGGGTCTTATCTGTTTTGTGTCCATTAGATTAGGGATGACTGCCCAAGTAGGAGGCTTGGGATCCATTACTGGAGTTAGTAAATTGCTATATATATAAGGCTTTCCTGTTAATAGGTGGTGTTTCACCAGACTTGATAATGGAAAAGGAGCTATTCCTTCCTTCAGAAGTAGAAAGGGATAAATTGAGAGGTTAGAAACCAGGTTTTTAAATAGTGTATATAGAGGTTAAGTGTTATACATAATAAAAGTTACGTTTTAGTGTTTTATAGATAGAGAACTGATAGAGTTTAAATTTGCCTATGGCAAAATAGTAAATATAGTGATCAAAAGTCACTCTCTGTTCTCTTGCGAGATTCCCATTTTTTTTGGAGACTATTTGACGAGTTATTTTAAAGGTACACCACATTTGCACCATTATACAAGCTGTACACTGACTACTTTACATAGTATCTAAGTGTTCTTAGATATCTTCAGTGTTGTCCCATGAAAAGAGATAATGCAATATTTACAAAAATGCGTGGGGTGTAGTCACTTTTGTGAGATAATGTATGTCAAGTGGAAACAGCACAACATAGAGTTATAAGAGAAGATGTTAGAGAATGTACTTTCACGGGGAACACAAGGATTTCCTAAAACAGACATGTCAAGGAATGTTACAGGTCATCTTCAAATCTCGGTATAGAGAGGAGTTTCTACTCTAGACTACATCTTATTGTTTTAATTAAGGTCCTTGTTAACTTGAATGTATAAAGACATCAATATTTATTGTATATGATTTCTAAACTATATTTGCTAATGCTAAAACAGGATACATGGAATTTACCAGCTTTAAACCACAAGTACTTTAATCCGATTTGGTGCCCACTGCTATAATACTCAATGGAAAAGAGTCATAAAATGTCCCCTACTGAGCATTTCCTTAATGTCTTACCTAAAATGACAACCAGCACTCCACCCAGTGTAAAGCGTTTGTACTTCTCTGTTCCAGGGTCATGGCCCATTCGGATGCAGGGCATGGCTGAAAGAAGCAGGAAGACAGCAGGAAGCCCCAGGAAAGATCCAGTTATCATCAGGGCACGGGCGGCTTGGATGTGAGCTGTCAACAGCAACAGGATGTATTTTATTGAATGATAAGCCACACATTTACAGACTCACCTACAAAAACCATAGTCACAGCTTTCATTATAAATGGAAAATAAACTAAATTAGATGTATAGTCTCAATAACAAACACAGATTCAGGCTCTCATTTTGTCCAACCTTGACTTTGTATATTTGTGTTCAAAAGTTTTGCGTATTAGGTGTCTCAAGAGCAGTCGTGTCCTTGACAAAATTGAGAACTTGTGATGAGGGCCAGATGGAAGATTAGACATAACAGCGCTTTGTGTTGTAAGAAATAAAGGAACTGTTTCCTTGAACTGCGTAGGACTGCATTTTTGTATTCTTTCATTACTACAGAAATATAAAGGACAGCGACCTACCTAACAGAATACACTAGTAATGACGCACAAAACTCAAGGTTTAGCAAACTCTTGGCTGAATGTAACGTAAATTTTATTTTCACTAATATGATAGGTAAAACTACAAATGTATTAGCTATGGATCTATATAAGTTGCTAAATATGGTGTTATCAGTGGTGTACATAGAAGTAAGGGAACCCTATAGCAAAGATAAAAATTAATATGATGCCACCCAGGACAGAAGGGTTTACTGTTTTATGTCCCCCTATAGCCTTTTAATGACCCTTGCTTACACTCATATTTGCTAACAATGCAGTTTCTCTGGAGAGGTAAGTTTTGTACAAGCTCATACCACCTAATACCCTGTTTCCCCGAAAATAAGACAGTGTCTTATATAAATTTTTGCTCCTAAAGACGAGCTAACACTTATTTTTAGGGGATTTTTTTTTTCTATGAACAATAATTCACATTTATTGTTGAAAAAACATCAACATGTATTAATATACTGTAGTGATTTCATAAGTAGCCAAACTCTGAATTTCATAACAAAAAATGCACTTATTTTCGGGGATGTCTTATTTTCGGGGAAACAGGTTAGCAGAAGGCATAGGGCCAACCAAGGCTGGGCACCTCTCTCTAAGGATATGTTGACCAGCATCGCACAAAGGAGATCTGAGGCTTGTTGAAACTTTTCTCATGATTATGTAGTTTTTGGTTTTAAAATCTAGCACATTTCTACTTACCAGAGAGGTTGGAGAGGCATCTCACCATCAGTGACTACCAAACTATATACATATCTAAGCAAGTGGCAATATATAAATTCATAAAAAAGTTCTTTTTTATATGAATAGAGAACATAATGAACCAAGCTAAGTGGTGAGCATTATATATCTTTAATTGGCTAAAGGCTTAGCCTTACACTATGGGCAAGTATTACAACATGTGAAAAATGTCAATTCAAATACACGTATATAGCACACAATCAACATAGATAACGTTCCAGATAATCAGTAGCATACAAAGAACATAGACAAGGTACTACAAAGATAAACAGCATTACTTCTCTATAAACTACTTAAAGGCATTGTCCAGTAAAAAAAAAAAAAAACTGCATTACTTCCCTATAAAATACTTAAAGGCATTGTCCAGTAAAAAAAAAAAAAAAAGAGGAGCAGAGGAGCAGATGGCCAGCAGCTCGGCAAAAACAGTGGAAGAGCACAGCTAGGTAAGTATTATTTTTTTTATTTTTTTGACCACCCTGACCCAATGGAATATAATTTGTTTTATTGGACAATCCCTTTAAGTTATTTCCTGCTAGCCTTGGAAATATCTTATGAAAGACACACAATTGTTGAATAACAAATTCCTCAGTGTCCAACTCCAATTTAACCATATGTTTTTTTTTTTTTTTGCTTTACTTGCCCACTGACAATATTCAGCAGTGGAAACGCATCTTGGCCATTTATGTCATAATCTTGTAGGGTAATTTGAGGGTGCACTAGGGCCAATTGGTGGGGTTGCCCATTTCGGGGTGGGAATTACCCAGGGATAAAGATCATTTTCCCTATAAAAATACATTTTTGGATCTCTCTGTTGTTCATTCTCTTTTGATGTAATTTTACCATTCAAGAAACAGGATTTGGTGAAGCTATGTAACCCAGTAACACCAGCTAAACCCCTTCAATATTGTGGTTGGGTGAGTGATATTTAAGCCTCTATCTTATAGTGGATTTTGGGTTTTCTTATTATTGATATTTAATAAATGTTAAGTTTTAATGAGATATTTCGTTGCTCCGCTCTGTGAATATTGTATTCTATATCCCCACATTACTACAGTAATCAATTGTCTGTGAATTTATCCAACACCAATTTTACCCTATGTTTGGTTAATGAATTAGTTTAATACTTTGACTTTTAGCATAAAGAAAAAAAACAGGTATTAATATTTTGTTTTTTGTTAATGTACGGAATATCAAAGAATATTGGTAGCGGGGAATTTCCCAGTATCCAATGCCTATTTAATGGGATAACCCAATACACTCTTTAAAAACCGCATCTTGTCTCCTCACTTATCAGTGTATCGGAAAAGCCTTTGTTCAATGATTTTGATATATTTTCCTTTGGATTAGTTTCCTGTACCATCTGTCTCAATGAAAACAAATCTTAAGAAAAGAGGGAAGCAGAGTAAGAGTGTTCCTTTTCTCTGAGGTATTTCCACTAACTTGTTTAAGAACAAGAAATCAGCAGCATCATGTAAACTTCAGATCAGTTGCAGACAAAGTGCAATCAAGTGAACGGATATCTATACAAGTATAGGAAAAGAAAATGGCACAGGAACATCAATTAGTCAAAAAAAGTTGGCTTTGATGACATTGAATGGATGAAAATTACCTCCTTATACACAGAGCACAAAAGAATTCAGTATCTCACATTAGCAGTTTTTTGGCTTCCTGTAGACTTACATGCTAGGGTAGGTATGCTGTCAACACTGACTGTACTGAAACTGTCGCTTACATTTTATTCAAGAGTCACCAACTCCATTATCTTTACTCGTTTAAAGTAGTTCCCAACTTAGTGACTGGTTTTATGGTTTCAAGTGGCTTCCCAGCCTTTGGAAGGAACAGCTACTATTGTGCACTAATTACACCATAGATATCATAGCATTGCAGAAGCTAGGAACTAGGTTCAAATCCATAGATATAGCAGTTAACACTCAGTCATATGTTTTCCATTAACCCACTGTGACTCAGCACCATATGTCATTTTAAAAGTGCCACGGTTATAGATTATACAAATGCATGATGGGAGTTGTAGTTTCCCAACAGCTGGAGGGCCGCAGTTTGACACCCCTGCTCTACATATTCACAAAAAATCTGAACTCACTCTTTATGCATGACCAAACAGATCAATCTGCACCAAATGTGGTGCATAGGTAAATCAAGTACTTCAAAGGGTTTTAGACCAGGTTTCATCTCTCTAGGACCTATTCACAAAGAACAAAATAGATCTGTGCAAAGCAGGGTAATTCTGCTACTTTTAAGGTTTGGTTTACATATGCTTTGGATGTACTGTTTGGAAACTCTTTCGAATATTCCGTCAGAATGACGGGAATGACAGAAAAAATAGCCTAGGTGTCGGTTTTCACCACTGCAACAGAGGCTACAAACAGAACATCCGACGAAGATATGAACCAAGCCTAATTTATGATTTGAAAAGCTTCTTTTTGCCTGGAAACAAATCAAGCCTACATATTTGAGGCAGCACAAATTGTCTTTTATTTTTGGTCACATGACTCAGTCTGGAACTTTTATGTAGTAGGCCAGTGAAACAATGAATTTTGCTTGGTGATCACAGACATGACATGACACCAACTTCCGCACACAGTTTTAACATGCCCACCTTATAGTTATAAATTCTATTTGCTACCTCTGTTGACTTTTGTGCTAGAGCGTGGCTTTCTGCTTCTGTGAAAACCAAGCCATAACAATTCTAATTACTAACCATACAAAGATTTATAGACACTCCACAAAATAGAGGACTCTTCCCATTGACCATCATTTTTGAAGTTAGAGCTACTCACACTACTATCTCTACGGCTATGTTCACACGGCTTAAATTGGGATGCATTTCGGCCCATATTTTGCGGTGTACTGCGCTCAATACGGGGCGAGATACCTCCCAGTCATTACGGTAAACCACAATTCTCATAGAGAACTATGGATTACGCCTCCTCTCCCAGCTCGCACAATACACCACGGGGGGAGATAAGTGACATGTCAATTACTAGTGGCGAATACGCGCCGCTAGTAATGAATGTCTATAGGGCCGGCGGGCTGCCGGCCCCTCGAGAGTCGGCGCGAGCTCCCGAAGTCCCGGCGTGAACTTACCCTAAGAGTGGGTGCCCTATTAAGGTCACTCCAAGAGCACAGTGGCAATCAGAGCTGTGGAGTCAGCAAGCCGAAGCCCCGACTCCGATTCCTCAATTTCCCAAACCTCCGACTCCCAACTCCAACTCCGACTCCTGATTCCCTCATACATGGCGCATGTTTAAGTGATATCTTTACTTTAGTAATATGGTAACATCAGGCTGTTTATCACCTTATTATACAATAATCAAGCTAATTAGGTAAAACAGACACTGACAAGCTAAATGGTAACAATGTTTTGATCTTTTGAACACTTGTGGGTAGAGTTGAAGAAAAAGCTGTATTTGTATCCAAGTCCAGTCTGCACCAACATTGGGAATGTGTAGAAGAGACCTGGGATCACATTTTGTTCAAGATGTGCTTGAATCTGATTCAGAGCCCAGAAGGATTCAGGCAGTATTGAAAACAAAATACTAACAAAATAATACAAATGAACAATTTGATTTTTAGGAGCAAAACAGTAACAATGCAGTTACAGGAAAGAATCTGCAGAACTAAGCAGATGCTAAATACTAGCAAGTCACATTTATGTATAAGATTTAAGATGACTGTATATAAAATTACATGTACAAAGCTGTAGTGGATGGTGAGATATGGAGCCTGAAAGTCACAAGTTCAAAACATTGTTACCATTTTGCTTGTCAGTGTAAAATATATTTATTGGATATGACTTTAGGACACAAAAGAATTGTAAATATGCAAAACCCTGCAGGAACATTTGTGGAGTCTCTGAATTTCTTCTGAGAAATAGTATCGCCTCCATCAGATCCTGCATAGACGACCTCACATCTGATCTCATTATTTCCAGGCTAGAGAACGGCCTCTCTACACTAACTTGGGTTGGGGGTAAAGCTGTGACCACAGGGGCAACATCTCTAACAATGTTGGGGTATAAAGGAATTGCCTCAACCACAGTCAGTTTTGATGAATGGTTAAACGCTTCTACTTCTTTGAAAGCAGGTGAAACATTTTGCTGAAATCTGTTTGCCCTGGGAGCAGAATCTTTTTCACTGGGGCAGCGCTTTGCCTGCTCCATGTCATCAGTTACACTCCTCATGTGATGAGGCTGAAGATATGGGAGCAGTAGCACTGGCCGGACTCAATCCCTCTTGCTCTTTGCTCTGCAACGAACTAACTGGACCAACTTATTATATATTTTGGGAGTCGGAGTCAGTCCATTTTATGACGACTCCGACTCCTGCAAAATAGCCACCAACTCCGACTCCACAACTCCGACTCCGACTCCACAGCCCTGGTGGCAATCCTGAAAGAGGTATGAAAAAACCCAAAGACCTACTTTAGACTTTATGAACTGCAAAAACCTCTGTGGATACATTCACTATAAGAAAAACACTGAATGAGAACAGTGTTTATGGAAGGGCACCATGAAGAAACCAGCTGCTGTTGTTTAAATAATATTATGGCCCATCTGAAGTTTATCGGAGATTAACTGGATCACTACTTTAATTAACCGAAACACATTTGCAAGGAGGAGTGGTGCAAAATACCTTAGTGTTGTGCAAATCTTATTTACAACTACAGGAAACATTTGGTGGAGCTGATTAAAGCTAAAAGGGATCTGCAAGTTATTTAAGGGGTACTCCGACCAAATGCATCAGTATGATATGTCATTAGTAAGTTTGTGGGACAAGGCTTTTAAATTCAGGAGTTCACTTACTCTTTCCTCGAGCAATGTGGATGTTTACTCAAAGAGCTCAATATATGACATGAACACTACAACTGTCTGTGGTATTAGTTTAGTTTGATTGTGTCTATAATTGAGGCATATGAAAATCAGACCACAATTTACAAGTCATCAATGAAGAAATCCAGGTAATTGTAAAGAATTTCCATACTTATTCTAGTACCTGTATCACCAGTAATCTTTATGATCCATTATGGTTTTCCGATGTCTGTAAAAAATATTAGCTGCCCTTCATTTTTTGATAAGTTGTGCAGTAAAAAGAATTATTCAGATAGGCAACCTTGCATCTGATACTAAGGAAAAAATAAAAATTCTCTAAAGCAAAGGGAATGTCATAGATACATTATGCAGGCAGTGTAGGCAACCTATTCATTAACTTAGATCCTAGGACGAGAATGTAAACAGCCTGAAGCTGGCTCCGATGTTCACCAGTATATTCAGCACCCGTCTTACTGTAAAGCTTAAGCCCTAGCGAAATCATTTTGACTGAAGAACAACCTTAGTATTCCGTACACATAGATATTGTTAAACATGACAGGACGTTCATTCTTTGCAGCTGAGAAAAGATTTTGTTTACTCCTGAGGATAATAGTTTCTTTGATGTTATCGATATTAGTAATAACACAGTAAATGAAGTACATGAGCGTAACATTGTGCACAAATCACAAGACGTGTAGATTTTATAATCTTGTTTATTCAGTACATCCAGCAAGCAGGTAGAAATGTTTCAATGAAAGGGAATGTGTCATCAAAAAATGAGTCATTGTTATCCAATTTTTATGTTAAACACATTTTTTTGGATTTTTTTTTTAATTTTTCATATCACTTTCAATATTTTTTAATAATTCTTAAGTCTTGCAGTTTTCACTTTGACCACTAGGCATTGTTTGCACTACTTTAACAGCAGTCAGAGAGATGCTTTACAGTAGCTTCATGCACATAGGAGACTTAAGACCATAGTTGCCAACTTTTGAAAATGAAAAAGCAGGAGATCTTAGTGGGCGGTGCGCTAAGCGCGCCGCGGCAAATGTTTGCATGGACACGCCCATCTTGTCGGTATGCCACGCCCCCTTCAAAAAGCCACACCCACTCCACCTAACTGCATAACGGCTTTGGAAGAAAGCCAGGTAGATGCCCTTATAGCCAGGTAGTTAACCCCCATAAGCAGGTAGTGCCCCTTACAGGCAGTAATGCCCCCATGTAGCCAAGTAGATGCCCCCTCTGTAGCCAGGTAGTGCCCCCCATTGTTAGCCAGGTAGTGCCCCCCTTTGTAGCCAGGTAGGGCCCCCATTGTTGCCAGGTAGTGCCCCCATTGTTTGCCAGGTAGTGCCCCCATTGTTTGCCAGGTAGTGCCCCCATTGTTGCCAGGTAGTGCCCCCTCTGTTGCCAGGTAGATGTCCCCTCTGTTGCCAGGTATTGCCCCCTCTGTTGTCAGGTAGATGCCCCCTCTGTTGTCAGGTAGATGCCCCCTCTGTTGCCAGGTAGTGCCCCCATTGTTGCCAGGTAGTGCCCCCCTCTGTTGCCAGATAGATGTCCCCTCTGTTGCCAGGTAGTGCCCCCACTTTTTTCCCGGTAGATGCCCCCTCTTTGTCAGGTAGATGCCCCCTGTTCCAGATAGATGCCCCCTCTGTTGCCGGGTAGGCCCCCATTGTTGCCAGGTAGGCCCCCTCTTTGCCAGTATTCCCCCTTTGTTGCCAGGTAGTGCCCCCATTTTTTCCCGGGAATGCCCCCTTGTTGCCAGGTAGTGCCACCTCTGTTGCCAGGTATACCCCCCGTTCCGGGTAGATGTCCCCTCTGTTGCCAGGAGTCCCCCCAAATTTTTGCCGGTGATTCCCCTCGTTGCCGGGTGAGCCCCCTCTGTTGCCGGGGGTAGGCCCCCATTTTTGCCAGGTATGCCCCCTCTTTGCCAGGTATGCCCCCATTGTTCCAGGTAGTCCCCCCATTGTTCCGGGGCGAGCCCCCCATATAGCAAAAAAAAATAAAATAAAAAATCCACTTACCTCACCAGGCTCTGCACACGGCCGTTTTTACGATCTCCTCGCGGGCAGGGGGAAAGGGAAAGAGCGGGCCCGCGCACTCCCCTCAGCCGAGCGCAAATTCCCCTGCGCCGCTGACCTGTAGTGCGGCGCAACACACGGCCCCGGGACATACAGGGGAGGAGGGTGGAGGGACGACCCCCTCCTCCTCCCGCACAGCGAGACTCCGGGGGGTGAAGCGGGGGGCGCGGCCGCTTCACCCGCCTGTGGAGCCCGGCGGCGCCAGAGTACGCACTAGCCACTCGTCACCGGGGCCAAAATTAAAAACCCCCGCCGCCTGCTGGGCGGGGGGAAAGCCAAAAACCCCCCGGGGAGGGGGGGATGGGCCCCCCCCAAATAGCGGGACCCCCCCTCCCAAAAAACCGGGATTTGGGCATGTATGCTTAAACTGATTCACTTTTACGGGAGAGTTTTCTAGTCATGTCTGTGACCTGGGAAAAATCATGTGCAGGGAGGAAAAAGGGATAATTGGGGACTATTTGTGACTGGGATCCTGTGTTATCGTCACATTGGGTGCCTCCTTCAGTTTGACTCTCTTTTGCTGATAATATGAGCGAGTTTTTCCCCAAATCCAGCTGAGGACCGCAGGCGAACCCGTGCCCCCTCTCCGGGGTTCCTGCCGGGGGCGGGTAGCGCCGCGGGACAAGCTGTGGGCGCACTTGCTCTGAATATTCACCTTACCGCGCTCCTGTCCCGTCCGCGCCCCCCCATTGAGGCCGCCCCGCCCGCTCGTTTTGTAAAATTTTAAAAAGGCCAGTGCGCCCGGGAATTGGCAATTGCCGGCGCTCCCCCCAATATTGGTTTGGTTCCCCGGACCCTTCTGATCAAGTTCCTTGTGCCTTTGAAAAAAACATTTTTTAAAATTGTTCTTGCATTCCCTTACCCACCTCTGCTACGTTTCTCGCCCCAATCTCTTCGCCTGCCCGACCTTACGCCTGCCCACACTATGGTTCTCTCTCTGATCTGTACCTCGCTGCACCTCGGCCCCCCACCGCAAGCCCACCATTCAGGGTAGCACCTGGTAGGACCAGCCGCAGCAAGCCATCCCGCTTGCCGGCCTAGAAAAACCAGACCTCTTTGAACTGCTCCCTGGGCGGTTGTTTTTGGATCCATAACCCGGGCCCTTACAATTGGGGCAGACAACTGAGAACTTTCTGTACAGAAAAGAAGTTCAGCCTTTATAGGCTTAGGGGCCCAAATTAAACTGCAGGACTTAAAAATTATTAAAAAAAAATGAAAGTGATATGGAAAATTAAAAAATAAACCAAAAAATTTTTTAAAAAAATTTTTGAAAAAAAAAGGGGGTAAACAATAAGTCATTTTTGATGACACATTCCCTTTAAGAGACAAAATCTTGTCTCACACAACCAGAAGAAAGTCTTCATTTGTATTCCTGGTCCCGAGATAGATGTCAGCATTAATAGTGCCACTGCGAGATGCAAGCTGATAACGTCAGCCCTGGCCTCTGCTAATGACTCCATTGTTATATTTATACAGTGCTTAACACTGATAAACAATGGACGGCGAAGGTTTAAAACCAAGAGAAATCAAAGACAACATGTTACAAGCATGAACCCAGGCCTGTTCTGTGCTCCAGCTGTTGATCTGTTCTATCCCCAGAAGACTATGGGAGAACAAGAATCTAATAGGATGTTCTTCAAAGGCATCATCCCTGATCCAGTTTTTCCTATTGTAGCCCAAGGTGCCTATTAAGTACATAAACCCTGAATTTTCACTTTTTACAAAAATGGCAGTAAAAAGGGTTTTTTTTCTACAGTCTCCACAGATTATATGAAGGGCCCGGGGGCCCTGTTTTTCAAACCCAAATTTGCACTTAAGAAAGGGGGGGAAAAATTTCTCCCCCTCTCCACCCCGCCATGATTTAAAAAGTTTCCCCGAAAGTATCCCCCTTTCAGAAGATTGGGGGAAAAAAAAAAAGCAAAATTTCAAATAGGATGAACCCCCAAAGACATCATCCCGATAAAAACTAAATTTGTGACATGGCCTAGTAGATAAATCAACCTTTTTAAACGATTACTGTATAGTTTTTAAATGTTTTTTCCTACAGTTTTCCCACAGATTTTTTGGGAAACCCGAACAAGAACTTTTCTAGACCAAAATGAAACTCGGGAAAAAAAATTTTTTTCCCCCCTACCTCCATTTAAACAAAGTCGTGGTTTCCCACATCATGTCAACAAAAATCCCATTGCCCTTTCCCCCCCCTTTTTCCGAACGGGGCCCTTTTTTTCTTTTTTCTTTTAGGTATACAGGGGTTTTAAAATTCTCTAGAAGTTTTCCCTTGCTCTAAATTTAAAGCAACAAATTTTCTTTCCATGTTTTTTTTTTATCAAAAGGCAAACAAATACACGGGACTGGTTTACGGGCCAGTTTTTTTAAGCGGTTTCAGTACTTAGAATCAAAAAAAACAAACCCTGTAAATCACCCCAAAAGACTTTCAAAAGAAATCCGAGCTGAAATCTACCACACTCTGATTTTTTTAGGCGGGTTTAAAAAACCCTGACGGGTTTTGGGAAAAAAACTTAGAACATGTTTTATAATCCGACAGAAAACGGCAGATTGTAGTTCTGTTCTATTGAATGGGGAGCTGAAATCCAAAAACTGCGTCAAAAAGCCACGACAAAAAAAACGCGCAAAAAAACTAAACCGGGGTGAAAAAAACGGGGTCGGATTCAAAATTAGAATCGACCAGTTTTTTTGTCCTCTGCCATGTGGAAGCAGGCATATTTTTTTTTAAACTTTTACATTTACTTTTTTTTTCAATAATACTTTTGGGAAAGGGTTTTCCAAAAATTTTAAAGCCGTTTTTTTTCCCCGCATTTATTTTAACAGTAACAGTGGCACTAATATAAGTTTTGTATTTGTGTCACTTTTCCATCACAGATATTTATATATCGGGGATATAACGTTCTAGAGTTGTCAAGGCTAAAAGGGAAAAGTTTTGGGGGGTGTCAGTTATTTTTTTTAATTACCTTATTCTTTTTGTGTTCAGATTTAATTTAATTTATTTTACATATTGTGCCCCAGAAGGGCAGAGAGGGCCTTTGGGGGAATTTTTTTTCGTAACTTTTTTTTAGAAATAAAATGTCTATACAACCCCTCAAGAAAGGGCGGGGCTATAATAAATCCCCCTGTCTCCCTCACAGGGGTTTGGGGTTCAGCTGCAAAATTTTGCACAGCCTTTGAAAAAAAGGGATGCCGTTAGATGCCGGGAATTGGGCCCAAAAATACAAAGTCAACGGGCAGTCAGCATCAGTATGTTGGGAAAAGGGGCGCCCCTTCAAATTTTTAAGGCCAACAGCACCCCAGGGGGGTCCTATAAAAAAGGGCCCCGTCATAGCACCGTTTTGCATTGAAAATCCCTTTAGTAAAAGGAAAAACAGAGGGAAATCAAGGATATTTTTTTTGTTTAAGTCGCATTCATTTTTTCCTTCCTGTTTTTCAATAACTTTTTAATTTTTCCATTGACATAGCTGTCTGTGAGCTTACTCTGTGTGACAAGATATACTTTTAATAGTTTCCCTTTACCAAAAACCCTAAATGTACTGGGGAACCAAAAACCCCTGAAAAAAACCCTAAAATTTTCCCAGTTTTTGATTTTTTTTTGTAGGGCCAGTAACGGGTTTCACTTTCCAAACTTTTTAAGGGGAAAAATGTTGAACAGGGGGTTTCAACCCGTTTTTTTGACATGGGTTTGAGTACAAAAAACCCGTCGTAGCCCCGTCTTTTTTTGATGTTTTTTAACAGTTGTAGGCCAAAGCTTGGCACATTGCACATTCTACCAAGGGCAAAACACCCCATAAATGTCCAAAAATATTCTTTATATGCAGGCAACAACCACGCCAGATTTATGAACCCATAAACAACAATTTTAAACATTGGGGCACTTTCTACACTAAGAGTCGACACCAAGTTCATACAGTCCCTGACAGAAGTTCTGTCGTTTATCCATGTTGTGGAAACCAAAGCTTATAGCCTGACTTATAATGTATCCATTGGTTTTAGGAATTGTCTCAATGCAAGCTAAAACCTCCAAATGAGGTTTTGTTAATCAAATAATAGAATTTGCTTCACTGCTGAAATATTGATCATTAAGGAACACAGAAAGGTCATGATTTTGGCCAAACAAAAGTTTTGTCGCCTTGTCATATAATGCACCAAATTCTAGTTTGCAGGCTCACCTGTGCTCACTAATTGATCTGTTAATTAGTCTTAGGAATGACTCAATGGTTTTAGGAATGACTCATATGCAAGCTAAAACACTCCCAAATGAGGTTTTGTTAATGAAAATAAATTTGCTTCACCGGGGACGAGAGCCTTCACCGCAGCGTTGGGACCGCTCGGAGCTGCAGCAGAGCAGCCGGACGGAAGGAGACAGAAAGCAGGTACCTGCCTCTGGCCCCGGCCTGCCTTCCTCCCTTTTGGAAGTGCCCCTGCACCAGTCTCTGCCCTCACAGCCCCCCCGCCCGTGCTCGTACGCGGCCATGGCTGGGGCCTCACAAGCCAAATCCCCTGGCACAGCAGGCTCCAATGACTGTCTCCCAGGCCTAGTAGCTCCCTCAGTCCTCTCCCACAGCAAACATTGGGACCCAGGGAATGTGGGAGCCGCATGAATCTCCACTGCATTCCACCAAATTATGGCCTGGCAGCGGCCTTTGTCCTGGCAAGGGCTCCCCTGCATTCTCTCCTGCCCCTCACAGCCCGGAGCTTCCCCACCCCCGCTGTGGGCATAGTATTGATCCATCCTCTCCTACTAGAGAGTAGCTTAAACTCCTTCTGACTGAATTATAAATGCCAACAAGGAGGAAATAACTGTGCCTGAACAAGATATAAAAATGATGTCTTCCAAGGTGGAGACACTAGAGGCGACCCATGACAACACTCGGAGTATAATTGCCCAATCCAACCGGCTATCTCGCACAAATGGCCTCTGACAAAGAAATGCGCCCATCCCAGAGTACCTCGATAGATAGAGGTCCGGCCGGAAAGGCAATGTGGCGGATTCGGTGCCTCCCAGAACCCCAGGTCGGACGAAAAACCTGCAAGAAGTTTCTGGACTCCACTCTGGTTTTCCTCAAGTGTTGGGGTCTACCTCCCCCCCCCCACTTATCAAGCTTGACAGGGCGCATCGTCGTTACGCCCTAAAGGCTCCTCTCCTCTTCCTAGAGACATTTATTTGCTGTTTCCATGACTATACCCTGAAGAAGCGTAATGGAGAAGCGAGGGGTTTTCGCTCCGTGGAGTTCAGGGTCTCCTCGATCCAACTCTTTCGGACCTCTCGTGGTTCACCCTGCAGAAGAGGTGTCATATGAACCCCCTCTCTGAAACTCTTCAAGACCAACACATTCCATATCGAAGGAACTTTCGTTCGCCCTCAACGGCCCGCAAGGGAGGGCGCGATCGGCCACACTTAAATCCTAATATGGATCTCCAGCCTTCTGCGATACCCCTCCGATTCCTCAGCCAAAGATGATGACTGGGAACTTTCTATTCCTTCCCCCCTCATCCGCCACCAGACGGGCAAAGGCCACCATCTCTCAAAGAACGCTCTCCCTGGACACTCCTCCTCTGCCTCGGGGCCCCCGTCGCTCTTTACCGCGCTGAGGGGGTTGCCTCTTCCCTGTCTGTCTGACCCCCCGGGTCCTGCTGGGCCTATGTAGCCTTCTTATGGACTGTCGTTGTAGAAGCTTACTCAGGTGATGGGTGGGCTTGCAATCAAGAACCGTATTTTACCCATGTTTTTGCTGCTTAGGGCACTATGATTCTGCATTTCTTTCATTTTGTTACTGAGCCCAAGTTCTCCAGGTTTATTGTTGAAGTCTCGGCTCGTCTGTCCTCTCCTGTTTCCCATATGTGGGGTACAATGGTTTTGCTGGTTCTAATATAGGGAGGGGGAGGCCCCAATGGGATCTCTTCGCCGGGGTTCATCACTTGGGGAACATCCTTGGTGGTCTGATAACGCACCTCCCTTTCCCCGACGACCAGGGAAATTTCGTCTCTGGGATGCCGATCCCCTAAACTTGCATCCAGTCTCTGGTTATTACTTTCTGGTGATGGACTAGAAGTTGTAAATAGTTGTTTGTCTAACCTCTGTCCTGTCTCCCTTCTGTCCCCACATTGTGTCCTCCCTCCCTTTGCCTCCACAGTGGAATATGGTCACTTTGCTGCTGATTGGGGTAAGCTGGCAATTTAGACTGTTACAATTACCCCAGATTACTGTCTATGAACCAACATGCCGCTGTATTTACTTTAAATGTGAAAGGTCTTAACTCGGTTCTATGCGACGACTGGCCCCTAAGGGAAGTAGGTCTTTGCGGGCCGATGTGTGTTCTTTCAAGAGACACACTTCCAATGCTGAGTGGGTCCTTTGCATTTGCCGAGACATCTTGTACCCACTTGCATTTAGTGCAACCAACCAGTCCAAAAAAGCAGGGAGGGAGGGGGGGGGGTGGGGTGGCCATCCTGATATCTATGTCTTGTCCTCTTCGGGTCCACTCCTGCTTTATTGATTCCAACAGGGCGTTATATTATCCTCCAAGCTACACTCTACAACAAGCCTCTGGAGCACTCTGTAATGTATAAGTGCCCAAATCGCACAGATAGATTGTCTAATAGAGTTTTTCATAAACTTTCCTGGAGTTCCCTCCTTCTTCTATACTGTTTGAGGGGGACTTTAACTATAATATTCATGAAGTCATGGATCGTTCCGCACTAGGAGAAGGGGTTCGGGAACAGCCAGACTAGACTCTCCTCGGCCTTTAGGAAGCTTATTCAGGGCTCAAGGCCTTTTGATTTGTGGCGCATCAATCACCCTAAGGAGAGGGAATTTTTACCTTTTACTCGCACCCCCATAAGACCCACTCCATATTAGACTACTATATTGGAATGTTCCCACCTGCGAGCACTGATGGGCTCAGAGATAGAGCCAAATACGTGGTCGGATCCACGCCCCGGTCATGGTCGACCCTCAATTTTCAAGTCCCTCCCCGTCCAGAGTATTCATTGAGATTAAATGAAACCCTCCTTTAAAAACCCAATCATAGGGGGAAAACCCCCAAGGTTGCGGTGACCGCACTAAAGGCCGTACTTTGACACCAATGAGGGATCGAGTAACATCAGTGCCCACCCTCTGGGAAATCCCATAAAGCGGTTTTTTAAGAGCGAATGCATCGCGCTGGGCTCCAAACTTAAACGGGATTCTGAGCCAGGAACTCTCCCCGTGCGGAGCAGTCTTAAAACTCTCCAAAGAATAAGTCCCAACACCCGTCCATTCCCACACGGAGGCAAATATTGAACGGTTAGGAATGAGCTGAAGGACATTGCCACTCTACATTTTGAGAGTGCTACTCCTCAACTCAATAACAACGTATTATTGAATATGCAACAAAGTCACACAAGTGTTAGTGCGCCAACTCAGAGGAGGATTAACTAACTCTATCCGCAGGTTTTACGGGGAGGGACGGTACCGCTTTTCTACGACCCATAGTCCATAGGCCAAGTTATTTTCAGACTTTTTTCTTTCAAACAATACTCCTTACCCTCAGACCTCCTCAGAGAAAGAGGAGGGCGCGACAGTTCTTTCAGGACTTCCTTAAGACTTGTCCCCTTTCCTGAGGCTTCCCCAGAGGCTTCTGCTATCCCAAAATGCCCATTGTGGAGATGGAGGAATTGATGGAAAGGGGCTAAATGCCCTGCCCTCGGCAAAAGCACCATGCCCGGATGGCCTCCCATATCAGTATTTTAATGCCTTCTCGGGAAGGTCCTGCCCCACGCATGTTAACCCTCTTTAACGCATTTTTAAAAGGGCCTCCATTCCTTCGTCCATGTCCGCACTCCCATCTCACCCTTATCCACAAGGAGAACAAAGATCCCGGCGGTAGTGCGAGCTATAGTCCTATACCCTTCTTAATTCGATATTAAGATCTTTAAAAAGATACCTGGGCATTAATAAGTTGGGGGATTTGGCTCCCCCAAGGCTGATCAAATAAGGATCAAGTGGGTTTTGTCCCTTTCGCAGGGGGGGACAACACTAGGCGGACTATCGATTAGATAGAAGTCATGAACACACTGCACGGAACAGGCCCCTCCTCCTTAGCCTGGATGCAGATAAGGCCCTTGATCGGCTGGGGTGGCCATTCTATTTGAAACATTGCTTGTATTTGGCTTTCATGGATCGTTCTGGACTGCCATTAAGAGTCTTTTGATTCCTCCCCCTCCGCGGCGGTTAAACTACCCCATCACACCTCCCCTCCTTTTTTGATTAAGAATGGTGACTAGGCAGGGGAATGCCCCTTGTCCCGCTTTTTTTTGCTTAAGCATTGAACCCCTTGCGGCAGCTATTAGAACTCACCCTGATATCAAGGTAATGGTCAGTGGACAAGGTAGTAATAAGCTCTCGCTGTTCGCAGATTATATTCTGCTGACACTGAGCCAATCTACATGTTCGCAACATCTTTGCATGCACTCATTGAACGGTATGGTGTTCCCTTTCTGGGTATAAATTGAACACTACTAAAACAGAGGCCTCCCCATTAATTTGCCCACCGAAATCCCTTCGTCTCTTAAAAGTAACTTCCCATATAATTGGCAGACCCAATCCCTTAAATACCTCGGTATGTCTCGTTACTGCCAGATATTACTCCGCTTTATTAAGCTAACTTTCCTCCACTCTATAGGGAGCATAAGACCCTCCTCCAAAAATGGCACTCGCACCTATCTCCTTCTTTGGAATGATTAACACCGTTAAGATTCGGTCCTTACCCGAAGCTCCTGTAACTCTTTTTGAAACCCTTGCCCTGTGCAGTCCCTTGAAGGAGTTTGAAGATCTCTGCAGGCCGCCTGCTCCAATTTTTTGGGCAACAGGGAGGCATAGAGTAAGCCAAGGACGTTCTCATGACAGGGAAAGCAGAGGGGGGTGTCGGTGGCCCTAACCAACTCATTACTACTGGGCCCACGGCATCTCCGACATATCCTGCAGTCCGCTTTACCGCTCTTATTCGAAATGGTATGGAGGTGGAGGAAATTGGTGGCTGGTCCCCCTACAGCACCCTAATGCCTTTCTATGGCATTCCCGACCTCTACCAGGCGGACGAACTTACTAGGCCCGATTAACTTCACCATCCAAATCTGGCGATTTTGTAGAAAATAGGTTTCATCTGGCCTCGTCGGCCTCCCGCTATGCCTCTTTTTGTTTGTACCCCGCTCCTACCACTAGCTCCTCACGCTTTTGTCGGATATATCGGGGCTCAGGTATCGCAGATTGCAATCGTTGTTAGCTCTTCAATAGGCCCACGGGGTTTTTTTTTTACCGCATAGCTCTAACATTTCATTATCTTCAAATTACTGGGGCACCTCCTTTTTTCCCTGACAGGACGCACCCTCACCCTCCCGACTCCCTTCGAGTCTCTTTTGCAAAACAGGTGTCTCGACAAAGGTTTTAATCCTCCGGGATCTATCCATCTTAAATAATCCTTCTAGACGAGCCCCATAGTTTCACAAATACATGATGAACTGGTAGAGGCTATATAGGCAGGCCTATTCCCTATTTAACCTGGCAACTCATCTGGAATGCGGCAGCCAGATCGTCAGTCTGTGTTGCCCAGAAGGAGAACCACTATTTAAGATTCTCCCTTTTGGTACCACAACACCAGACATGCAACACAAGTGGTTTCCTCAATCCTCTCCTGATTGTTGGAGGTGTCGGGCAGCGGTGGTGGATCTTCCCCACATTTTCGGGACTGTGCCTGCTGTAAAACGTTCTGGACGTGCAGGTGAGAGATCTACTGGGGCGATACTAGGGCTGGAAGATCCACGCTTGATCCAATGATATATATTGCTTAACGGACCGGGTTGAGAAACTATCCAAAGGTTTAAGCCAGACTGGATGTTACACATTCTCACAGCAGCTAGATGCCTGTCACGACAAGGTGGAAGCAGACTATCCCCCCTGGGATCTCGGATTTGATACATATAGGTAAGGAGGTACGTCCGAAAGTGAGCACTGACATCTTCTTTTACACGACTAACAGGATCTCTATGATAGGACATGGTCCCTCTGGGACACATATTGGATTATTAACCCCTCGTGAAGCTTTACATTGAACAATCGCTAGGTCCTAGAGGGAGGAGGGGGCGGGGGGCCCCCCCCCTTGCTTCCCGTCTCCCCCTTGTTGTGGTCTTCCTCTTGTAGTGTTTGTCTTGTTAACTGTGGTCCTTACCTTGAGTGTTAGCTCATAGTTTTATCGTATATTGCGAGGTTTTCATTTTTCCTATTTTGAGGATTGAAATTGTATACTCGGTACTCTGATGAGGCACAGCCTGTAGATGTCCCTCTAAGTTTAGATTAGTTGGTAAGAACCTTGCTGAACTGGCAACTCTGTAAATATCTGTTCTTTGATGTTATTTGTGTATTTTAAAAATTACAATAAATTTTCAATTGAAAAAAAAAAAAACCGTGTGGCATTTGCCAAGGCCCACAGCCTGCTAAGCGGAGGGACGCTGGAAAGTGGCAGAAGGTGGATTTCTCAGATAATCATCATTTGAAATTAAACACCACAGCACGCATATACTGTCAGGAAGACCTACTGGAGCCCATATGACCGAAGAAACACCCAGATAAACAGTTCGTTTGGTGGTAGAAAGACATGGGACAGGGTTTACATTTCAGTATGGGGGTGTGAGAAACATTTGCAATGTTGAATGGCAATATCAATATCCTAAAATATCAAGAAGTATTAGCTTACGCTCCAACAATTTCCACTAACATAAATGGTTCAAATTTTGAAGTCAGGATGGTGCTACCATCTCAAACATCCATCTCTACATCAAAGTTCCTCAAGGCAGAAGAAGTCAAGGAGCATGCTCCAGACTGGCCAGCCCAGTCATCATACATGAACATCATTGAGCATGTTTGGGTAAGGATAAAAGAGGAATCTTGGAAGACAAAAACCAAAGAATCTTGAGGCGAACTTGGGAGGCATGAAAACCTGCATCTTTTGCTAATTCCTGATGTTTCTTTCAACAATAAATTGAATGAATCATTAGCGAAACGCCCTGGATGCAGGTCCTTCACGCAATGAAGCACACAAAATATTAATATGGCACTTATACACCACAACTTCATTCACCAATGTTATAAAACATATCTTTGGTATTTGAAGTGAATTATTTGTCGGATTTTACACATTACATTCTGTGGCGACAAAACTTTTGTCTTGCCAAATCTGGACCTGTGGTTCCTTAAAATTGATCATATTTTCAGCAAGTGATGCAAATTTTATTTTTCATTAACAAAACCTCATTTGTGGGAGGGGTTTCAGCTTTCATATGAGTCTTTCCTAAAACCAATGGATGACTTTAAGTCAGGTTATAAGCTTTGGTTTCCACAACAAGAATAAGCGACAGACCTTCTGTCAGGGACTGTACATGTTGTCCTTAGTTTTTTCATATTTTTTTAAAAAAAAAAATTTAAATAAACTTTTTTAAGAAAATTTTTTAATCGTACCTTTAGTCCTCCTAGGGTACTTGTACTCTAGAGGGCACAATCCTTTGTACACTATTCTGTTATGTAGTTGTATTAAAGAATAGGGTTCTTATTTGGCTCACCTATTATATCCTACCTTAGGCAGTGTCTACTAAGATGGCAGCCATGAAGGCCTCCAAGATTTCTCCTGTGCATCTCCCATACTCTGGAACTCACTACTAACACACATCAGACTCTCACCTGTACAGCTTTCAAAAGTAACCTGAAAACCCATCTCTTCAGAATAGCCCACAATTATAATAACCCTGCTTCCACTACACACATCTCCGTCCCTTATCTTCTGTCTCCCCTCTTCTCCACTAAACACTGTAAGCCCTCATGGGAAGATTTACTCTACACTGTAACTTCCATTTTGTATCTGCACTGCTAAACTTGTTTCACACCACAAATAAGGGAAAGGTAAGACCTATACAAACAAGTAGACAGCCAAAAATATGTTACAAAATATATAGTTTATTGAATACATTTAAAAAAAATCTAAATACAAAAATGAATGAATGATAGCAGAAACACCTAAAAACCCACACTGCCTGAAAAATCACAACACACAAGCAGGATATGTAACATAGATACCCAAAGGCCCATGACCCACAGAAGATGGGAATGCAAAATTATTATACATACGTTTAAATGAACCAAAGGTTTAAAACATATTCAGGAATATCAAACAATCAGGTATATGCGGCAGGTGTACACGATCCTGATGTGTGTTTTGCTGAACGCTTCCTCTGGGGAAACGCGCGTCAGGGTCTGGGTATGTTTTAAACCTATTGTTTCATTTTTGGCTATTTATATACATCTGTAATCATTTTGCATTCCCATCTTTTGTTGGTCGTGGACCTTTGGGTTATTATGTTATATATCCTACTTGTGTGTTGTGATTTTTCAGACAGTGTGGGTCTTTTAGGTGTTTCTGCTATCATTCATTCATTTTTGTATTTAGATTTTTTTAAACCTTTTCAATAAACTAGATTTATTCATATTTTGGCTGTCTGTTTGTGTAGGTACTATTTGAATAGTTGTAGTACTGCCTGTATATACATATTGGTTATTTTTCCCATTCTTTGTAAGGAAGGATCTTCTTCATCTGGGACAAAGATTAAGGGAGACATGTATGAAAAGTGTCTAGGTCTAAGACTTTCTTTGTTGCCTATAGCAACCAATCAGAGCTCCCCTTTGATTTTTACAGAGCACTATATGAAATGAAAGGGGAACTCTGATCGGTTGCTATGGGCAACAAAGAAAGTCTTAGACCTAGCCAGTTTTCATACATGAGCCCCTTAGTTTGCTGCTCTTGCCCTGTACCAATAAGCTGGTTAGGGCAAAGTGGCAAGTTGGCAGCCCTTGTGGAAACCAGCACCTGGGCACATGCCATCTGAATAGGATGATGCTTTGCCAGAGAGTAGCGCAGGAAGATTCTTGTCCAAGAGAAGCAGTCTGTGACAGAAAGTTTTGACCCTAAGAGACATATGGTTTTCTAAGATGTAGAAGTATCCTCCATACATGTACATGGTGGTGCACCACCATGGGAGATGTTGAGGGAGCTAAGAAGAATGATAACTTACAACCAACTTTCATTTTTCGTCATATGTTTAACCACACAGCAGAGCTGCTTCTTTTGTGATAATTCATTGAATACGTATTGTTCAAGAGGTTTTCCTGCACTCCTATGTAAAACTGCTTGAGTTGCATCAAATGTAAAAACTATTTCTGAAGACTGCAATTATGTATAATTGTCTAAACAGCACAGAAAAGTCATATTGAATGGTTTGTAAAAAGTCATCCTTTAACTTTCAGCTAATGTTTCACAACTTATGCTACAATTTATTTCACTTGGGAAAAATACAATATAGCTTTGAAGAGACTCATATTCTGCATATAAGAGTGTGGGAAAGTATTATAATTCCAAATTATAAATCTAGATCTAAAATGTTTAAATTCTGGGGAAAGAGTAAACTGATTAAATTGATTACAGTTACACTCATACCTTTTATCTACATGTCTGAACTTATCACTGGGCTTCAGAAAGATTCTGACTTTACTTTCAGGCTTATAAACTATTTCCCAAATATTCAAACAGTAAAAGCATAAAATGATTATAATACAAATAACATAGTACCATACAAATCACATGAATCCCACTAACCTACTATAGGAATTCAATGGCACATGCCTATTTATATTGTGCAAGATATATCTCTATATTCCATATATAAGCTACAAGAAAAGGAAGCAGAAAATTAGCAGTGCAGACTTAACTTCAATGTGATGCTTACACAATCAGTGAACTTTCAGCTGTAACCGGATCTATCTGTCTATCTATCTATCTATCTATCTATCTATTCATTATCTATATATCTATCCATTTATCTATCTATCTACCTCTTTATCTATCTATCCATCTATCAAGTATCTATCCATCCATTTATCTACCCAAGTTCTATCTATCTATCTATCTATCTATCCATCAACTATCTACCTCTTTATCTATATATCTATCTATCTATCTATCTCATATCTATCTATCTATCTATATCTATCTAGCTATCTATCTATCCATCAACTATCTACCTCTTTATCTATATATCTATCTATCCATCATCTATCTACCTCTTTATCTCTCTATCTATCTATCTAGCTATGTATCTATTTATCTATCCATCATCTATCTACGTCTTTATCTATCTATCTATCTATCTATCCATATCTATATATCTAGTATTTATCTATCTATCAATCTATCTCTGTCTATCTATCCATCCATTTATCTACCCAAGATCGATCAATCTATCCATCATCTATCTAACTCTTTATCTATCTATCTATCTATCTATCTATCTATCTATCTATCTATCTATCAATCTATCCATCATCTATCTACCTCTTTATCTATCTATCTATCCATCATCTATCTACCTCTTATCTATCTATCTATCCATAATCTATCTATCTATCTATCTATCTATCTATCTATCTATCTGTCTATCTATCTATCCATCTCATATCTATCTATCTATCTATCTCATATCTTTCTATCTATCTTTCTCATATCTATCTATCTATCTATCTATCCATATCTATCTATCTATCTATCTATCTATCTATCTATCTATCTATCTATCTATCTATCTATCTATCTGTAAACTGAGGGCTGAAGTACCTGAAAGCATCCTGACTGTGTAAAAACTTTACTAGGACACAGCCGAAGGACTTACCAGGCAGTGTGAGGATGTCAGCCAGAGGCTTGCAATGATACAGTCCTATGGAGATGACACAATCTGCCCATAGTCCCCTGGAGCCCAGTTCGTCCAGTTTTCTGCAGGTGTTGATGCTGTAGTCGCAGGTCAGCACCCAGTCATTAGTGGCGGTGGCAATGACCACCCCAATCCATCCTACGAAACTGGAGATAAACCCAAAGAACTGTAGGCATGTGCCAGCCATGGCAGGTAGTGCCCGAGAGCGGAGGTAGAGGGCTCCTGGTGTTCTTCTGCTGGGGAGGATGTGTGCTATAGAGTTGTCTACTCCGAATCTCCCAGCATCAGTAACCTCCTCTGCCCACTCCCCCTATTATAAGCCTGGGACCAAATAGCAGGTCCAGCCAATTACAGAAGAATAAGTGGGCTCATGTGTGGCCTGGACGGACCTATAAGTGGAGGGAGGGGGAGTATCTCACATAGGGGTCCCTCTATACAGAGATTACTCCTTCATCTCTATGGAACAAGCTCTTATAGAGAACTTACTGTCCGGGAACTTTCTTACTATTTCTTGACAGCTGCTGAGACACATGTTACATAATGATATTATAATCACTTACTGAGCTGACTGCTTAAAGTCCTTCCTAAACCGTGTGGCCGCTCTCCTGGCATTACTGCCGACTTGTAATAGCCTATGACTGTTATAATACTCTGCAAAAGTGAATGTCTGTGTCACTGAGGCTGGCGCTCTCCTTCTCAATGAACGTTCATGTAGAGACCACTGGTGGACATTGTCGGTAATGCAGTGTGAGACTCCATGAAATGCAGGGTTTAAATAAGACACATAGTGATAACAACGAAGATAATAGAAATTTAATAAAAACAAAGATGATTACAACAATATAATAACAACAAAGATTATAATAACAAACAACAATATAATGATAAAAATATAATAACTATAATAATAACAACAAAGATAATAATAACAGAATAGAAGGACATTCCTGTTTTTTTTTGCCGTGGCAACATACAGAAAAATAACCTTTAATTCATTACTAAAATATATATTCAGAAAAGTATATTAGACTCCCCAAACCATGTCAGATTCATATAGGTAATGTCATCCTCTGTACTTCTGGATTGAAGGGGCATCCAATCAAAGGACATCATATAGGGTCACAATTCCCTGTGGGCCAGCCCATTCTTCCATTCGAATATTTGTACACCCATCTATCTTAATATGTGTATACCCCTCTGTTGTCTCACTACAAAGATTGCTTTTTAATGTTAAAGATCTTGCAAAAACAAGTCACTTTGTAATATGTGTCCATTACCACTGCCCTACCTATTTCTAGATATCCCCTCTTGTATGAGCTGCATCAGCTCCTCAGGTCACTATAGCTACAGACCTGTTTGATCTCTCCTGATAGGCTACCAGCACTGGTTGCTAAAGCTACAGACCTGGCTTCTAATGCAGTCTAGTGGAAGCCAGTAAACACGCCCCTGAATTCAAAATGAAACTAAGAAAACAGGACCGAGGTAAGATGAATCAATGTAGTGAGACAACGCCTTTCATGTGTAACCCACTGAATAGTTAAGTCAATTCTGAACAAAACACGTTTGGATGCGCTTTATTCAGGTGATAAGGGATAGTTTATAGGGTATAATAGGTATAGTCTGTGGGACTGTTCTTGTCAGGGCGAATATCCCACTAAGAGTTAAGAAAGGGGTCTCTCTGTATAGGGATAGAAAACCTGATAACTATAACCCTTTTTTTGGTATGGGCTGTGTAAAACACTTTCTTTGATTGGATGCCCCTTCATCTAGAAGTACTGAGTATAACAGAACCTATATGAACCCGACATGGTTTGGTGAGTCTCATACTTCTGAATATATATTTTAGTAATGAATTAAAGGTTTTATTGAAATATCTTTTTCCTGCCAATATTTTTTGGGGATATTTATCTAATACTAGATTGCTGTTTCCTTGTTGTAATATACAGAAACATGCAAACTTTTTTTACTTCGTATCAAGTTTCACTTGTCTTATGCGGGTCCAATTATTAGTGAACAGAACTAACTCAGCACCACCCTATCTATTTAATAAAAAACCTACAACCTCAATTCCAAAAAAGTTGGGACACTAAACAAATTGTGAATAAAAACTGAATGCAATGATGTGGAGGTGCCAACATCTAATATTTTATTCAGAATAGAACACAAATCACAGATCAAAAATTTAAACTGAGAGAATGTATAATTTTAAGTGAAAAATATGTTGTTCAAAATTTCATGGCGTCAACAAAATCCCCAAAAAGTTGGGACCATGCCGCTTTTACCACTGTGTGGCATCCCCCCCTTCTTCTTATAACAGTCATCAGACGTCTGGGGACAGAGGAGACCAGTTTCTCAAGTTTAGAAATAGGAATGCTCTCCCATTCAATCGTCTTGGGCCTTCTTTGTCGCACCTTCCTCTTTATGATGCGCCAAATGTTCTCTATATGTGAAAGATCTGGACTGCAGGCGGCCATTTCAGCACCCGGATCCTTCTCCTACGTAGCCATGATGTTGTGATTGCTGCAGAATGTTTTCTGGCATTATCTTGTTGAAAAATGCAGGGTCTTTCCTGAAAGAGATGACGTCTACATGGGAGCATTTGTTGTTCTAGAACCTGAACATAGCTTTCTGCATTAATGGTGCCTTTCCAGACATGCAGGCTGCCCATGCCACAAGCACTCATGCAACCCCATACCATCAGTGATGCAGGGTTCTGAACGGAGCGTTGATAACAACTTGGGTTGTCCTTGTCCTCTCTGGTCCAGATGACATGGCGTCCCACTGTTCAATAAAGAACTTCAAATTGTGACTCATCTGACCACAGAACAGTTTTCCATTTTGCCACACTCCATTTTAAATGACTCCTGGCCCAGTGCAAACAGCTGAGCTTGTGGAGCTTGCTTAGAAATGGCTTCCTCTTTGCACTGTAGCGTTTCAGCTGGCAACGGCGGATGGCCCGGTGGATTGTGTTCACTGACAATGCTTTCTGGAAGTATTCCTGAGCCCATTCTGTTATTTCCTTGACAGTGGCATTCCTGTTTGAGGTGCAGTGACGTTTAAGGGCCCGGAGATCACGAGCATCCAGTAGAGTTTTACGGCCTTGACCCTTACACACAGCGATTGTTCCAGATTCTCTGAATCTTTTGATGATGTTATGTATGGTTGATGATGATAACTTTAAAGTCTTTGCTATTTTACGCTGGGTAACACCATCCTGGTATTGCTGCACTATCTTCCTGCGCAACAATGGTGGAATTGGTGATCCTCTTACCATCTTGGCTTCAAGAGACACTGACACTCTGAGAGCTCTTTTTATACCCAATCATGTTGCAATTCACCTAATTAGTGTTGATTGGTCTTCCACTGTTCGTCATATGCTCAATGTCATTTTTCCAGCCACTTATTGCTACTTGTCCCAACACTGTGAAATTTGGAATCAACATATTTTTCCTTTCAAATGTTACATTTACTCAGATTAAACTTTTGACCTGTCATCTATGTTCTATTCTGAATAAAATATTAGATGTTTGCACCTCCACATCATTGCATTCAGTTTTTATTCTTAATTTGTTTAGTGTCCCAACTTTTTTGGAATTGAGGTTGTACTTGATAGAAATGTGATGGATCCATCTGTGTAAAAAGAAAACCTATCTGGAAAAAGAAAAAGAAAGACGTGCGCTCCCTTAGTGCAATATGTTGGAGAATATGGTCCACATTTAAGAAAACTATCTAGGTCTAAAACTCACTTTTTTGCCCATAGTAACCAATCAGAGCTCCCCTCTCATTTTTCCAGAGCACTATATTAAATGAAAGGAGAACTCTTATTGATTACTATGGGCAAAAAAGTGAGTTTTAGACCTAGATAGTTTTAATACATGTGGCCCTATGTCTCCTATTGTTTTAGCACAAAGTATAGATCGTTCTCCCACCTGTTGGTTGTGCTTCCGCCGGCACAACTCTCCATACAATGTATTCCGGCATAAGCAGTGAGTGAAGGCAAAGATTGCGGCTGGTTCCTTTGTTCCGTATGTATTTTGCCTTTTCTGGAACAGATCAAACCGATCAAGGTTTGCGCTATAATCATTTTGTAACGGGTGCGGCAACAACAGCATACGTTGGAGAGCTGACCGTTGACATCTGGGTGTGGATCCACTGTGGTCACCGCAGGCAAGATGGTATATGGAGAACCACGCCAGGGAGCGGAGTCTAAAGGGCCCTTGGTCTTCACCGGAGCCCGCCGCAAAGCGGGACGGACTTAGCTGTGGGGACCCGCAGGTCGCTACCCCCGACGTGGCTACTTGCGGTGACAGCCGAGGTGCAGGACAGGAACACAGGCGGTGGTAGACAGGAACATAGGTAGCTGGATACAATGTACACAACATCAGGCCACGGCAGGAACAGGACAGGTAACACAGCAGGATACAGCAGGTACAGGATGAGGATCACGGTAAGATACAGCAGACACAGGACAGCAGGAGATGACAGACGTATGGTCAGGAGCTCTGATGACTACAGGAATTGGACAAGCATCTTAGGGGTTAAGTCCAGAGACACTGGCAGGAGCTCAGAGATGGACTCAGCATGAGACTGCAACAAACAGCAATGCAACAAACACTGCACAGGACTGCAATGGACTGACCCAAGGCAAAGGGAGGAACTTCCTCTTATAGTCAGGGGTCATAGGTCAAGAGGAAGTAGACAGAGACAAGTAACCTATAAAGGGCAGGAAGCTGCCGCGTGCGCCCTAGGAGGCACAGTGCGCACACAGGACCCCAGGAAGCAACAGGACAGGACAGGCAAGTACCAGGAAGGCACGACACACTGATGGTCCATGGCAGGGGACCGCGGCATGATCCGTGACAGTACCCGCCCCTCAAAGCCCCCTCCTCCCCCTCCAAATCACAAAAATAGCGTTCCACATAGGTCAGGGGCCCACAACTTCTATGGGGGGTAACCCCAAAACCAAGTACAGGCTGTATATAGCTGGTATAGAGGACACTTAGATTTGGAGGTCCATGGGAGGAAAGAAACGGGGCACCAGGCAAGAAAGGGAGGGGACACAGGGCGGGAAAGCCCCAAATCGGGTACGGACACTCTGGGCTGGACTATGAGCTAGGCAACGGACGCTCTGGGCTGGACCATGAGCTGGGCAACGGACGCTCTGGGCTGGACCATGAGCTAGGCAACGGACGCTCTGGCCTGGACCATGAGCAAGGCAATGGACGCACTGGGCTGGACCATGAGCTGGGCAATGGACGCTCTGGGCTTGAATACTAACTAGGCAATGGACGCTCTGGCTGGACCATGAGCTAGGCAACGGACTCTCCGGGCTGGACCATGAGCTAGGCAACGGACACTCTGGCTGGACAATGAGCTAGGCAACGGACCAGGGGAATGAGCTGGAAGACACTCTGGCGAACCACGACGCCGCGGACTAGGGATACAGACACTTGCTGGTGCGAACCACTGACCAGCGGACAAGGGATACTGACACTCTGGGCGAACCACGAGCCAGCGGACAGGGATACTGACATTCTGGTCGAACCACGAGCCAGCGGACAGGGATACTGACACTCAGGGACAACCAAGAGCCAGCGGACAGGGATACTGACACTCTGGGTGAACCACGAGCCAGTGGACAGTGATACTGACACTCTGGGCGAACCATGAGCCAGCGGACAGGGATACTGACACTCTGGGCGAACCATGAGCCAGGGACAGACAGTACTGACACTCTGGAGCGAACCATGAGCCAGTCGGACAGACAGACTGACACTCTGGGCAACCATGAGCCAGCGGACAGACAGACACTCTGGGCGAACCATGAGCCAGCGGACAGACAGACACTCTGGGCGAACCATGAGCCAGCGGACAGATATAGATTGACAAGACAACAGCAGAAAAACGTAGACAAGGTCACCACGGCGGGATCCATGGTCAGCCCAATCTGTAACGGGTGCGGCAACAACAGCATACGTTGGAGCGCCGACCGTTGACATCCGGGTGTGGATCCACTGTGGTCACCGCAGGCGAGATGGTATATGGAGAACCATGCCAGGGAGCGGAGTCTAGGGGCCCCTGGTCTTCACCAGAGCCCGCCGCAAAGCGGGACGGACTTAGCTGCGGGGACCCCCAGGTCGCTACCCCTGACGTGGCTACCTACAATGACAGCCGAGCTGCAAGACAGGAACACAGGCAGTGGTAGACAGGAACATAGGTAGCTGGATACGACGTACACAACATCAGGTCACGGCAGGAACAGGACAGGTAACACAGCAGGATATACGATGGTCACGGATACATGATGCGGATAAAGGACCGGCAGATACAGCAGACACAGGACAGCAGGAGATGACAGACGTATGGTCAGGAGCTCTGATGACTACAGGAACTGGACCAGCATCTCAGGGGTTAAGTCCAGAGACACTGGCAGGAGCTCAGAGATGGACTCAGCATGAGACTGCAACAAACAGCAATTCAACAAACACTGCACAGGACTGCAATGGACTGACCCAGAGCAAAGGGAGGAACTTCCTCTTATAGTCAGGGGTCATAGGTCAAGACGAAGTAGACAGAGACAAGTAACCTATAAAGGGCAGGAAGCTGCCGAGCGCGCGCGCGCTCTAAGAGGCACAGTATGCACACAGGACCCCAGGAAGCAACAGGACAGGACAGGCAAGTACCAGGAAGGCCCGACACGCTGGCGGTCCATGGCAGTGGACCACGGTGTGATCCGTGACACACTTCTCACACCCGTCCGACTAAGATGGCCATAGTGGACATTGATTTAAGGCCACATGTATAAAAACTGTCTCGGTCTAACACTCACTTTGTTGCCTATAGCAACCAATCAGAGCGCCCCTTTCATTTCATATGATGCTCTGGAAAAATGAGCGGGGCGCTCTGATTGGTTGCTGTGAGCAAGAAAGTGAAATTTTTTACCTAGACATCCTTCATACATATGGGCCTTAGTTTTTAACTGAACTTATTTACTTTTAAAAAGAAAACCTGACAGAATAGGTCAGATAAACACAAGTAATGATGTCCATGTGAACAAACACGTTTCTACAAAGTGTATACAAGTGCACACCATTGGCAGGAGGTATTTTCTGCTTAATTACATACATGGGAGTCATCATGACTATATGGGCACAACAGCTTGCAGCTTCTATGCCTACTAGCTCCAATATTGTCATTTCTGGGACTGCTTATTTAACGGTTTGTGTTTTACATGTACCATATACCAAATACCATGCCCTGCCAGTTAGTCTTGTAAACTGCCAGCTGTCATGTCTGGCAAGGCTTCTACTGCTCCTTTCATGCTCCAGGATCAGCTTATTTGGGCACCAGGTGAGGGCGACCCACATTTTTTTTTGCCTGGTACATTGTGTACATTGTGTATAAAATACATGACCCAAAGAAGCTCCTGTCCTCAACATAGAAACATTTCTGCTTTATTTTCCATTATGTTGGTTGACATTTTGGGGCTTGGAAACCATTTATTAGTGTGTTTCAGTTATGGTTTTGGTCTCAACATCAATGATTTGAAGATGGTCCTCCTGGAAACAATTAATATTGTATGTTAAGTGATTGTATTAGTACCTGTGCTCATACTCCAGTTCCCTTTCCTCACTACGCAGGGTGAGCATGCACAATGAACACCACCGCTAACTCTCACTGCCTCTGCATTCCCTTAATTCGTGTGACCATAAGCATGCTTAGAACACAATACATCAGAGCCACCCATAAAATGCATCTGTAGAAAAAGATGTTATGTATATTTATAATTTGGACCACATTGAGCCCAGTGCAGTAGCACTGGTAGCACATATGAAGGAATGGCCAGCGGGTGCTTGCAGCAATGTCAGAAAGAGAGTAGGACAAGTGTGAGCTAAGCAGTAGGACTGTCTTGTTTGACCAGAGAAAAAGGCTACATCAACAAGAGAAACAAAGTCCAAATGTCATAGAAGGAAAGGACCCAGTACATTTATATGGGTATGTTGCAGTCTCTTTTCATTTATCAGCAAGATAATGGGCCAAGGCAAAACTAACAGATTGTGGAAAATTGTATTAATTTATGTAATTACCTTTGATACCTTGCACACCACACCCCTTGTCTTCTTTCTTGGCCATTTACAGTGGATTTTGGCCACCATTACTTGTTATTATTTGCTATATTTGTGGCTGAGATCTGACAGGGAGCACTTTCCAATGCATGGTAGCTCCCAGCCTAGCTACCTGCTGTTTTATACAGCTGAATAGGACAGCCCATGGGCATGAACAAGAGCCCTGGAGCCACCCTATTCTGCATTACCTGGCATACCACTACAGAGCAAGTATAGCAATGCCATTATTAGGTTATAAGGCATCACCATCTTGGCCCGTTCTCCACATACTTCACTGATTCAATGTTTAGCATTTCTTATTCTCTCTTGTCTCGCCCATCCTATGTTGCGTCCCTCTACGGTCAGTTCTGGCCCCCTCTAGTCTTCTCTATCTATACACTTGGCATAGGACAATTCATAATCTCTTGGCTTTTGGTACCACTTGTATACTGACGGCATTCAAATTTATTTTTCAGGCCTGGATGTTAACTCTACTTTTCAGGATCTTGTAATGTCTGTTGCCCATATCCTTCTTATCATCCAACTTTCTAAAACTCAGCATGGAGGAAACAAAGTTCATTATCTTTCTCCCACCCCACGTAATCTTTTGAAATTACTGATCACGGACAACGGCTCAACGCTTTGCCTAGTCCTAAAAGTCTACTTCCTTGGGATAACTTTTGACTCTGCCCTGTCCTTCAACCATTTCCTCCACCTGAAAAATATTCTTTGAATCTGCTCTTTCCCCAAGTTTGACTCAACAAAAATGTTGATCCACACCTTTGTTATCTCCTGCCTAAAGTACTGCAACATTCGTCTCTGCGGCTTCCCATCTAGAACTCTTGCTCCACTCAATTCATCCTTAACTCCTCTGCTTGTCTGATCCTCCTCTCTACTCCTCTGCCTCTTCCCTCTGCCAATCCCTTCACTGTCTACCCATTACCAGCCAATTCAGTTCAAATGACTAACTATGACATAAAATGCTCTCCATAATGCTTAGATCTCTGCCTTGATCTCCTTATACCTCTACTCTCTGATCCTCAATGGCCTTCTTCTCTCCTCTTCTTTTGTCTGCTATTCAAATGATCCCCTCCAAGATTTCTCCTGTGCATCCCCCAAACTATGGAACTTCCTACTACAACACATCAGACTCTCCCCTACCCCTATCTTTTTAGGTTACCCTAAAACTTATAATAACCCTCTTGCCACTACATGACCAAACAACCATGTTCATCCCTCTGTCTCCTTCCCCGTTCCACAAGGATTGTAAGCCCTCAAGGATAAGGTCCTCTTTGTCTCTATATCAGTTTGTTGGTTATTGAATGTTATTATTGTTTTGACTATACTGTATAGCGCCCTGGAATTAATGGCGCTTAAAATTAAATAATAATTATATTGTCAGGCTTTTTTTGTTTCCTAAATAATCCCTTTACTTTGCCTATACATATTGTAATGTGCAGCAAGGACCAGCAGCTGTTCCATGCTGCAGGCTACTTGGAGCTGTGCACAATGAGACACAGCAACCGGCTCTTTTTCATACATTGTCCCGTGTTCAGTACTGTAGCTATGTAGGAATACACTGGGACAGAATTACAGATGACGTAGTCTGAGGAAGGAGGAGTTACCTCCGAAACATCACACGAATGCACGCCAGGCGGCTCTCATGGTGATCTCGGCGTTTGAGCTCTGCATTGCTGTCTCCTAAGACTGTGTACTGATGAAGGACATGTATCTGAAAATAAGCTAAGTGCTACAATGTATCGTTGAATATCGTTGATGTGCGGCAGCATAACTGTCACAGGTTTTTACGAATGTGTTTTTCTACAAGTTACTATGTGCCCTAAGGAATATTGGGCTTTAAAGAAATGATTAAGTAAAGATATTTGCAAGAAATGCTATATTGTTGGGACTGTTCTCATTTATTCAGTCGCTACTATTCTGGGATTTAGGAAGAGATCCCTAGCCTAGTCCCATATGTTATGCAAAGCCGCTATTTACACAAGGTCCATACAGTGATATAAAACAGAATTACTATGGCAACTGTACCAGAATCCCGGGCCCCTTTTACAAGCCAAAAAAGCGTACATTCCCACACAAAAAGTTTTTTTATAAAATTTTAGACAGATTTTAGATATTCGGGTGATTTTTCAAAAGGAAAAAAAGATGCTCTTTGCATTTTAAAACGCAAACCTCAAAAAAAAATTTTTAGAACCCAAAAGTTTATTAAAACCAAAAAAAGGGGAAAAGAAAAGGCCAAATTTTTAAACTTAAAAACTAAAATAAAACAATGGGTAGAGTAGACCCACAGCAGTCCCCACTGAACTTTATAAAGATCACAAAGGGGAAACCTAAAAATTAATGGAATCCAAAATAACAAATTCCCTTCAATTAAAAAGGGCAGTTAAAAATATATGCAAAAGCAATTAAACGGGGGACCTAACAAACCTTTAAATAAAGGTCAAAAATTAAAGCAAAAAAAAATAACATGAAAAAGGTAAAATTTATCCAAACGGGTGAATTTAAAGAAAATCCCTTGGGGCCCCAAAGTGTTGGGGATTTAAAACCCCAATTTTTTAGAGAGGGGCAAATTCGATTCTAAGGGAAGGGGGTTAGTTTAGAATTTCGGGAAAAAAATTTGATTCGGGCGCAAAGGGCAAAGTTCGGGTGAATGCGAGAACGAAGCGGGGTTTTTTTTTTCATTCAAAAAAAATTTTTTTCTTGCAACAAAAAAGGTGGTAAAACCCCAAAAAAAATGCGTGGTTTTTTGGACAATATCAATACAAACTTTTTTTTTTTAAAAAAATTACCATGAGAAACATGGCGTGACATGGAGCGAAAAACTAGGGGAGGAAAAAAGGAAGCCCCTCAATGACATGGGGAGACATGAACCCAAAATAAAGGGACCCAGTGGTTTTTCTGTGATGTCACAGCCCAAAAAGAAAACGGACCCATGTTAAAATTCTCAACTTGTCGGGTGTGTTCCTGTCCACAAGCATTATCTGTTTGAAAGCATATTTTCACTCTGTGCAAAAAAAACCCCCTTTTTTTTGCCCTTTACTGGGGGTGAAAGCCCTTTCCCCAAGGTGCATGTCATTATCACACCTTTTTCCTAAACCAGCGTTTTTATTTTGTTTGTTTAGTTTGGGGGGTATTTCCCAAAAACCCCGGGTGGGGGGTTTTTATTTCGGCCCCATACACCCTAAATTTTTCCATCTGGTTATTTCTGTAGGGTTTTTTATACCCAATGGTTTAAATTTTTCCTCTTGTTTTTAGGGGTTTATGGTTTAAAAAACGGGGGTTGTGTATTTTTTGCCCCATATACGCCTGTTTTTCCCTCCCTGGTTATTTTTGAAGGGGATTTTTTACCCCAAGGGGTTTAATTTTTCTTTTTTGTTTTGGGGGGTCCATTAGGATCAAAATGGGGGCGTTTATTTTTTGCCCTTATAACCCCGAATTCCCCTCTTTTTATTTCTGTAGGGTATTTTATACCCAAGGGGGTTTTAAATTTTTTCCTCTTTTTTGTGGGGTTATTAAAGAAACTAAATACAGGATGAGTGTATTTCTGCCCATTTAACGCCGAATTTTCCTTTGGTTTATTTTTTGTAGGGGTTTCACAGGGGCCTACCAAAAAAGTCCCCGAGCCCGTTTCTAAAGATTAGAAAATTCCCCCATAAAAATAATTAATATACTGAAATAAAATTCAGAAGATCAAAAAAACTCAATCCCAGGTTTTGGGGAAAAGGTTGGCATATGTGAGGGGACAAAGGGGTTCCCCTTCAATGCCCAAAAAGGATGGCAAACACCTAGGGAAACAAAAACAAAGTTGGGGTCAATTGAAAAAAACTTTAATACTTTAAAAAGAAAAACCCAAAATTTTTCATTATACCAGAATTTTTCACTTTTTCAGTGTTCATTAACAATTTATTCTTTTGGAAGGGCTAACTTACAAGTTTGCAGAACTAGAAAAGAACAAAGGGCAGATTACTCCTTTTTAGTACAAAAACAATTTTCAAGAATCACCCATCAAAAGTCCAAATTTTCAAAACATAAATAAACCAAACAACACAAAACCAAAAAAATAAATTTCATCAAAAAATATATCCCTTTTGGGAAAACACGAAGGCTCAAAAAGGGTGGCCCCCTTTTTTCTACAAATTTGTGCAGGGTGGTACTGCCTTTTTCGACAACAAAGACGGCTCCCTGAGGGGGCCAACCCATATTCTTGAACAGTGAAAGAGCCCACAACGGGAAAGGGGGATTAATACCCCCAATTTGGGGACAGGGCATTTCATTAAAAAGGGGTTTTTTTATTGAAAAATTTTTGTTAAATAGTATGTCGCGGAGGGGGAGGCCTTAATGGGGGCAGTGCAAAAAGTTCGTGGAGAGGCAGTGCAGTGGGGGCCCCTAGTTCCCCCAAGGGAAACCCCTTGTCCACCAAAAAAGTGGAAACTACCTTTTGTAAAGATTAACGGGTGGATCGAAGGTTTCCACAAAATGCCTTTGATCAGTTAATGAGCCATGACCTCCCCAAAATTTTGAGAAATTAGTTGGTTCTTTGGCTCCGGGGTCAGATTTTTGATGCTCATCGCCTGTGCCAACATTGTACCGTGCTCCATCTACACCCCCATCTTTCCAGGGATGGTATTGCCCCCCAACCCCCCCCTCTTCACTGGCCATTTGTAGACTTCTGTGCTGTGACCTCAAACTGTGTCATTGTGCCAATCTGGGCCCCCTCATTTTGTGCCAATAAGAATTTCATTGTGACACTCTCACCTCATGGCTTTTTTGCTGCCAACTCCCCACTGTGTATTGTGCCATTGGGCCCCACTATTTTTCTGCCTTCCAGAAATTTTTATTGGCCATTGATCAGGTGCTGCACTCCCATGTTGATTGGCCATCTGGGGCCCATGGTTGCTGCCCCCTTTAACCCGTCATTTGCCCCTTGTGGCCCACTGATGTTTTTTGCCAATACACTTTATTGTGACTTGTGCCCCATGTGTTGTTGCAACCCCCCAACTCTGTGATTGTGCCCTCTGGGTCTCTTGCTGCTGCCAATGACCCCCGTTCCTCGACACCCCGTGGTTTCCTAATGGTTTCCCCCCCTCCCCACCTTTGAATTGTTATGTTTTGGGGGTTTCCCCCTTTTTTAATCTGTCAGAAGGGAATGAAAAGGATCAGGTTGTCTGATGATTGGTAGCAAAAACAAAGGGGTGGGTACAGAACAAGAAGAATGAAAATATCCCATTTACTGGTATCTTGTTTTTGGTCAACTCTTTTTTTTTTTTGGTTTAGCAATTGATGGATTATTACGATTGAAAGGGACACGAGGATGAAAGGAAGGGCAAAATTATCAGAGAGTCAACGCAAAATTACTGCCAAACCCTCTCCATTCATTCAGGGGGGCTCTACATGTATCAGCGTTTAACAGAACAGGTTCTGTCATAATCTGTGGAATCATTTGATGTCGGTGTAAAAGGAGTGCGCTCTTTGACGCTACAGTAAGATCTTGGCCTTCAGCTCAGTTCTTTCCAGCTGGCGCTGACATTACCTTGTCAGGCTTCGTTCCCACTTCAGTTATTTGGTCAGTTTTACCCCTGTCACACTGAAGTGTGAAGCGATTCTAATAGCGGCGGCTGTCATCTGCGTGTCATACCTAAACACAGCATTGTGTCAAGACCAAGCCACGGTCCCTATGCATATTTGAGCATGGCACAATGTTCTACAACACCCTACAGGCTCTGTGCAGCCAGGAAATTGCTGTTTTTTAACGCGATTCACCACAAATAAATTTGAGTCAAAGCGATTTTTTGCGGAAAATTCAGCGAATCTGGTGAACCCAATTTTTGAGAAATTCGCCCAACTCTACCAACTTTCCATGCGATTGTGTGACAAATAAATGTGCAATTATTGCCGTAAATGAAGCCAAAGATGTACATTAATCAGACAGAGTGAGTCACTGTGATACATTTGATGCATTTCTAGAGTGTCTAGTCTAGGTTTACACTATTAGTAAACCTGACCCATGACACTTTAATGGGTGTCAAACATGTGACCAGCAGTAACGGTTACTGCCCCCTGCTATTACTAATGCTTCCTGCTGACCATACACACAGTAGAGAGCGCAGCATCGCTGAGTCACTCATGAACACCAGTGACACATATAGCCACACAGTCAACATCATACAACTAAGCCATGAGTAGAGCTATTTTGTTACCTAGTTACCCTTCTTTTTTTTGCTTTTCCTTTTGCTGAGATCATGTTAACATGAGAGATGCAGAACCCACTTCAGAACTCAGCTGTCAATCAAGGTCTATTTCACTACCTGAGCCATGCCATCATGCCTCCATCCTGCTATCCCTGCTCATTTCCTCTCCCTAGCATCGCCACATGCTTCTCCTTCCCAACATGTGTCCTTACCTATCCCCCAACTGCCAGGGAGAAGAGGCCTTCCCCATGGATCTTTGGCCATTTCATACTTAAATGTACCAACTAGATCCCTTGAGCTGGGTGCAGGACGATAAGAGATCCCACTGACCCGGGAAAGAAAATCCAAGAAGAAGTGACAGTTTATTAAGTAATAGAGTGGAAAAGTAAATGTGAGGGATACAATAGGTATAATTTAGACCAGGGGTCCCCAATCCCAGTCCTCACGCCCCACCAACAGGTCATGTTTTGTGGCTCTCCTTAGCATTGCACAGGTGATTTAATTATGCTGCACAGGTGATATCATTATTGTCAGTGCATTCTGTGGGATATCCTGAAAACATGACCTGTTGGTGGGCCTTGATGACTGGAGTTGGGGAATACTGATTTAGACCATCTGTTACATCTGGAAAAAAAGGTGAAATTTTAAGCTGAAACATCCTTTTAAAGAGTCAAGTCAGACCAAATCTTCAGATGTTGATATTAGTTTCAGAGGTCATAAAACAAGTCAAACCCTGCCTGCCAATACACTATTTAAAAGGCAGATACTGAAAAGTTGTTCCGAAATACTGAATTTTTTGCTTATTGTTGGATGTGATCATTGCCATCACGAAAATGTCTTCAAGGACACATAGACTGACTGTTGCAATTTAGATCCATGTTGACATTTGCATCAGCGGTTCCGTTACGGGGCCACCATCAAAGATTTTGTCAAAAAACAATGCAGCATGCAACACTTTGTTTTCCTTTTAAATGACAAACACCATGATGGAAACCCCATGGACCATACTTTAGTCAGTGTTGTTTAACAGATAACATTTAGGTCCCACATGAAAAGGCATCACCATTAATTTGTTTTTTCTATTTCTATGACATAAAAAAATGAAAAATCTCAATTTTGTACTTAGTCTAAAGCGACTTTCACTCTCCTCACATACTGTAGGTGTGTGTGGAGAGTATTTTCACGCGTAAAATTATCCTTCACACTGATGTTGCATGAACATACCCATACACTTACCCTCCTAGTTCCCCAAACTTCAAGCCAATTGAGCATCTGTGGGATTACCAAGATTGTTGCGTTTGCTCTATGAATCCGCCCCCACACACCCTCCAGCAGCTGTGGGATGCTCTGCATTCATCATGGCTTCAGATACCAGTGACAACCTACCAAGACCTTACTGAGTAACTCCCAGCCCATCTAGCTGCTGTCCATGTTGCACATTCTGGAAATTAGATGGCGGTCATTATAATGTGACATGTTTTTAGAGAGGACTATGACATCTTCTGATGTATTTGTCTTAGTAAATACTTGCATTTCCTGTGAAGAAATAAGAAACAAAGAAACTTACCTCCCAACTGTCCTGATTTTGGTGGACATTCCCAATTTGGGAACAATGTCCCGCTATCCTGGGATGGCTGGCCGGAGTCCCTATTGTCAGGTATGTCCCGGGGATAAACACAACAAGGCCATACTTACAGGTCAATGGCTGGACTATAGCCTGAACCCAGCAGGAGGCAACACAAGCCCGTGTGTTACTTGGGAAAGGTAAAACAGGTGCAGATAACTAATGAACAGAAGCTCACAAACCCCTCCACTATGGGAAAAACTGAATGATAAAAAAAACTGCACATTAAATAAGTACCAAGTACCCCATATGAAGTTTGCCCAGAGGTGGGAACAGCTAGGGAGGTGCTAGAAAAATGAAGAGTCTAAGATGTTTTTATGGTTAATTCTGCAGGGAAAAGGCATAGCTGGGAGAAATCATCATGGCAATCTGGAACAAATGGAGAAAGAGAATTACTCCCATCAGAGAAGACATCACCTGTGAGTCACTAAGTGTAAAGGTATATTCACATGACGTATTTTGAAGAGTAAATTTACTCTTCCAAATCTGTTTCAAAATCACCTAAAAAAAACTGATTAGAGGTGTATTTTGAAGCGTAGTTTGAAAAATCCTATCCCTAATTGTTTCCTGTGGTGATTTTACTCATGTAAATGGCTCAAAAAGTGACAAGGCATTTAAATACCCGTAAAAAGTCTCTAAATGTGGGCCCTAAATACGCTTGTAAAATACACGCGGTATGAAAGTCGGCACATATTTTACATTGCAATCAATGAAAGGTGTTTAGAATATCATTTGAAGCTTATTTTGTGGTGTATTTGATAGCAAAATACACCCTAAAATATGCCTTAATATATATCTACCCCTATATGGTCATTGTATGTAGGTAAAATATGTCTGCAGAGCCCCTGTGCAGAACTGGTATCTACCCCCTTATAGTCACTGGATGGAGGTAATATATGTCTGCAGATCCTGTGTACAACTGGTACCTACCCCCATATAGTCACTGTATGACACGGATATTAGTAGTAGTGTAATGGTTTATACTCTAGAACAGTATGGTGGTGTTATTCAGTTACTATGTGCTTGGTATTATTTTGTTACTATGTGGTAGTGAATGTGGTCATGAGTGGTTTTTCCAGTTATTGTGGGGTGTTAGGTGTCTGGTGTTGTGGTATTATTCAGTCACTTTGTGGTGGTGATAGTGGTCATGGTGTGGCAGTATTATTTGATCTTTATACAGTGGTATCATTCATGGTTATTGTCAGTAACAATATGGTGATATCTGTTTCCTGTATAGCGGTATAGGGCATGTACAACATTTATAGGGGTGTCATTATAGAAACTTTGTTTCTAGAATCTGTATAATTTATGTACGTATTTCGGGAAAGTGAAAAACCCCCTAAAATTTTTTTTGTAAATATTTATTTTTCTTTTCAGGGTGAAAAAAAATAAATTTTGAACTTTAATTACATTGTAAAGTGTCAGGGTACAGCTTGAAAACATATAAATTTGTGTGCCTTAAAAAAAAAACCCTCACAATGGGTTCAATTTTCAAAACCCGCTGGCCACAAAAGTGAGTACACCCTTATGTGAAAATTGACAACTTGTGCCCAATTTGCCATTTTTCTTCCAGTGTCATGTAACTCACTAGTGTTACACGATCTCAGGTGTGAATGGGGATCAGGTGTGTTTAATTTGTTGTTATCGCTCTGGAAGTCACTGGAAGTTTAACTTGGCACAACATGGCAAAGAGCTGAGGATTTAAAAAAAAAAAAAAAATTGTTGCTTTACATAAAGATGGCCAAGACTACAAGAAGATTGCTAAGACCCTGAAACTGAGCGACAGAACAGTGGCCAAGATAATAACAGCGGTTTAACATGAGAGGTTCCACTCAGAACAGGCCTCACCATGGTCGACCAAAGATGTTGCACATGTTCAGCGTACTATCCAGAGATTGTCTTTTCAATATACACTCACCGGCCACTTTATTAGGTACACCATGCTAGTAACGGGTTGGACCCCCTTCAGAACTGCCTCAATTCTTCGTGGCATAGATTCATCATGTGTTGCAACGATGCTCAATTGGTACCAAGGGGCCCAAGAGTGCAAGAAAATATTACCCACACCAGTGACCCCACCACCACAGCCTAGAAAACCGTTGATACAAGGCAGGATGGATCCACTGCTTTCATGTTGTTGACGCCAAATTACTGACCCTATCCATCGAAGGTCGCAGCAGAAATTCGCTGACTCATCAGACCAGTCAACGTTTTTTTCCAATCTTCTACTGTCCAATTTCGATGTGCTTGGGCACAAATTGGAGCCTTCAGTTTCTGTTCTTGCTGAAAGGAGTGGCACCGGTGTGGTTCTTCTGCTGCTGTAGCCAATCTGCCCTCAAGTTGCCGTACTGTGCGTTCAGAGATTGCTCTTCTGCCTACCTTGGTTGTATCGGGTGGCTATTTGAGTCACTGTTGCGTTCTATCGGCTCGAACCAGTCTGCCCATTCTCCTCTGACCTCTGGCATCAACAAGGCATTTCATGCCCACAGGATACTGCCGCTCACTGGATGTTTTTTTCTTTTTTCGGACCATTCTCTGTAATCCCTAGAGATGGTTGGTGCGTGGAAAATCCCAGGTGATACAGCAGTTTCTGAAATACTCAGACCAGCCCGTCTGGCACCAACAACCCATGGCCACGTTCAAAGGCACTCAAATCACCTTTCTTCTCCATAATGATGCTCGGTTTGAACTGCAGGAGATTGTCGTGACCATGTCTACTTGCCTAATGCACTGACTTGCCGCCATGTGATTGGCTGATTAGAATTAAAGTGTTAACGAGCAGTTGGACAGGTGTACCTAATAAAGTGGCCGGTGAGTGTAGACGCATTGCTGTAGAGGTTAAAGGGGTGGGAGGTCAGCCTGTCAGTGCTCAGACCATACACCACACACTTCATCAAATTGTCTTTTGTGAGATACTGTATATACATTACATTATATAGATACATATTTATAGACCCCACTAACACCATTGTTGTGTTGGCTTGACCTGCTGTATGGGGCGGGGCATGATTTTGTTAGGTGGGGCATAGTTAGAGGCATATCCTGGTGCAATGTCATGTGTTTGGCTCTGGTTTGAGGCATGGCCTGATGTGTCCCTCTAAAAGTTGGGAGGTATGTAAGCAAAGATGTTCCAGAAACATTATAGCTGAGTTGTGCTTTCTTCTGTTATTCCTTCTATCAATGTACCACTAAATCAGTCAGCTGTTACCCTTACAGTTTTCAAAGAGGAGTGTGCCTGCACACACTTAAAGGGGATGTATCGCTTCCTTACTTCGGCTGATTCACACTGCTCTTAGCTTCTCAACTTGTGAATGCAGGGGCGTTTCTTCCCCTCCCAGCTGGATGACATCATCCCCCCTTCACTGCTGGCTGAGATCCCTCCCCCCTCCCTCTGCAGTCCACATATCCACTGTGTCTCTCTCTATGCAGTTTATTTTTTAAGAGCTGTATAATCCCACAGGACTGCATTCAATTAATCTGGAGTCACTGATCTCTCATAGCTGGAGATGTATTACAGCTTTGAAGACGGCACAGATCTGCGCAGGAGTGTTAGGCACAGGGACAAAACTGTCATGTTTTCTCATAGTACAATCTGCTGCGTTTGTTTCTGCTAGTGTGGAGACAGAAAAGTGCTTCGGCCTAACTTCTGAGTCAGAGACACAGCTCCATGATCGACCAGGGGGCTGTACAGAATGTAAATGAGCTCTCAGCTAGTTGAATTGCAAGGATGGAGGGATTTCGACCCACACTGGATATCAGTGTAAATAAAAACACATGATAAGGGACACTGTTGAGAACAAGGCTGCTTTGCTAATGACATCCAATTTGCAAAGTTGCGTGTTTTTTCTCGGTCCCCTGTTTATGAAGACCATTTAATGAAACAATAACACCCCTTTAAGAGTATGTTCACACAACGTTTCTTGACGCCTGTTTTGGGGACTATCTTGTGCAATGTAAAATCCGTGCCATAGTTCACACGATGCGGATTTTACAAGTGCATTTGCGGCAAGTATTTTGAGACAATTTTACTTGTGTAAATTTACATAAGTGCCCTGCCAATTCTTGCGGCGTTTACACAAGTAAAATCCCCAAAGGAAAATGCTCTGAGAAAATATGAAGGTATTATGAGCCCTTGGCTCAATTCCCCAGGTTTGCCTTCTCGTTCCTTACTGCTACATGATTCAGGATTGCGCAAGGAATGGGAGCATTGTCCATTCCTATTACTGTTAGTTGAACAAAAGGAGTAGACAATCTTGGCAAAGTAACTTCTGTCTTTGATTAAAAGTTGCTAAAAAAATCATGGGTACTGCTCTTGGTTTGGTGGGTATGGGTGGGATTGTTGGGGTTTGTTTATGGTTGTATGCTAATACTGCTGAAAGCAGGTATCAAGATATATGGTACAGACATATTCATATACTCTGTGTTTTTTTATCTAAAAAGCAAAATGATTGTATATGTATGTATCCTGATGTAACAAATAATGGTAAGAGACGTTCTATTCTGTATCTGCATAAATTGTTTAATAAAAATAATCTGATTAAATAAAAAATCTCACCGCAGAAACGCCTTAAAAAAATACTCCAGTACTGCTGAATGGATCTCAGTACTCACCCAGAGAAGCACTGATGTGATGAAGCAATACCCTGGATAATGCTCCCCATGAATGAAAATACCTGGTGATGATGCTCCCTGTGATTGCAAATCCCTCACTGTTTACCACCAACCCTACTCAATGGCTAATTTGATTCGACGTCTATTTTACCATGTTGAGTGTTTGTATTGAGAACACGAAACATGTTGATAAAATAAAAACCTTTGTAGAAGAGTAGTGTCTGCACTAGTTAGTAGACACGTATTTTTACCGTTGTAAGCCTCGCTGAACCCTGAGTTTTGTATACACATTCTCGGTATCTACATTGAAGATTCCTTTGACGAAGCTCCCTATACATGAAGATCCCTGGTCATGATGGTCCCCATGAGGAATCGATCTCTTTGATGAAGCTCCCTGTGATTATCCTGCTGATAAAGCTCCTTGTGACGAAGCGATCTCTTTGATGACACTCCTTGTGAATAAAGGTTATGGTTGGGGTATGGCAAATATATTACTGTATATACTACACTATTTATATATGTACAGTATCTCACAAAAGTGCGTACCCTTCCATTTTTGTATATTGTATTTTATCTCTTCATAGGACAACACTGGAGAATAACACTTTTATACAATGTAGAGAGGTCAGTGTACAGCTTGTATAACCATATAAATTTAGCCATCAATGTCTAAACTGCTGGCAACAAAAGTGAGTACACCCCTAAGTGAAAATGGACAAATTGTGGCCAAAGTGTCGATATTTTGTGTGGCCACCGTTATTTACCAACACTGCCTCAATTCTTTTGAGCATAGAGTTCACTAGAGCTTGACAGGTTGCCACTGGAAACCTCTTCTACATCTTTCGATGTTAGAGACTCCACACTCCACCTTTCATTTGAGGATGCCCACAGATGCTCAATAGGATGCTTAATACCCTTTTTTTCTTAAGCAAGGCAGCGGTGGTCATGGAGGTATGTTGGGGGTTGTTATGTTGGAATACTGCCCTGCAGCTCACAAAGGAGGGGGTCAGGCTCTGCTTCAGTGTGTCACAGTACATGTTGGCATTTGTGGTTCCCTCAATTAATTGTAGCTTCCCACAGCCAGTAGCACTAAACCCAAACCATGTAACCCCAAACCATGACACTCCCACCACCATGCTCAACTGTAGGCAAAAAACACTTGTCTGTACTCCTCACCGGGCAGCCGCCACACACACTTGACCCTGAACCAAATACATTTATCTTGGTCTGCAGACTTTCTTGTGCATCATCTTTGATGCATCTTGTGCATCTGGGACAACAGCCATGCAAACCAATTTGATGCAGTGTGTGGCGTATGGTATGAGCATAGACAGACTGACCTACCACCCCTTGCAACTCTGCAGAAATACTGGCAACACGCATGCATCCATTTTTAAAAGAATCTCTGGATAGGATGCTGAGCATGTGCACTCAACTGCTTTGGTCAACCATCACAAGGCATGTCCTGAGTGAAACCTGTCTTGTTAAAACGCTTTATGGTCTTGGCCACCGTGCTGCAGCTCTGTTTCAGGGTGTTTGCAATCTTCTTACAGCCTAGGCCACAGGTGTCAAACCGTAGCCCTCCAGCTGTTGGAAAACTACAACTCCCATCATGCATTTATATAATCTATAACAGTGGGATTGATGGGAGTTGTAGTTTCCCAACACCTGGAGGGCCGCAGTTTGACATCCCCGGCCTAGGCCATCTTAATATAAAGCAATAATTATTTTTTTCAGACCCTCAGAAATTTCTTTTCCATGAGGTGATGTGTTGTGTGAGCGATAATACCAAATTTAACACACCTACTCCCCATTCACTCTTGAGACGTTGTAACATGAGTCACGTGACACTGGCTAGGAACAATAGCAAATTGGGCACAATTTGTCCATTTTAATTTAGAGGTGTATTCGCTTTTGTTGCTAGCAGTTTAGATATTGATGGCTGTGTTGAGTTATTTTGTGGGCACACAAAATTTATACTGTTATACAAGCTGTACACCGAATACTTTACATTGTATCAAAATGTCATATCTTTGGTGTTGTCCCACAGCTCCTTTCTCAGTGTATATGCTGGGAGCTTTCCCGGTATGCATCTTAAACATAAGCTACTAATTTAGAGTGAGCATAGCCTGACATAAGGCAGAAACAAACCAGCTTTATGAAATAGTCATCCAGTAGAGTAGACGAGAGGATTGTTAATTTCTATGAGGAATCTGTGACCTTGAGACATAGCCAAGTAGGGCAGCTTTAACTTAACTTCGCCATGGGGCTGGTTCTAGAAAAAATAAGTTCTTGAGAAGACCTGCACAACTTGGCAAAATGCTGGAGCTGAAACCACCTGGAACCACCCTTTGACCACCCCCTCAAAAAGCAGTACCGCCAATTTTCAGCCAATTTTGCACTAGCTCAGCCCCTTTTTGGGCCATCGGAAATCCTGATGAAAGCCTGTTCTGCAGAAACATTTATGAAGTGCATGCAAACACTCTGTACACTTATATGGAAACACAGCATTTAGCAATAAAACTAATGCAACAATGGAAACTCACCACATCATGTTTTATTAAGATTTGAATCCACCAGTGGTATTTCATATTTACAAGGAATGACAATGGAGAACAGCACAAAAATACAATTTGAGGTATAAGCAGAAAGCACAGTATGCAATGTTGCAATATAGATTTTCCCACATCTTGTAAACTGATTGACCAGATAAATGCATTTTGTATTGTTTCGAACCATATAAAACACCTGTTAGTTTCTTGTGAGGTAGAGGACAGTTTTGATTCATGTAATTCACAATCACAGTTACTTAAAGCATGATCTGTATATACATCATTGGCAAATATCCTAGAGCGGAGATCTGGGCCATCCGAAAGCCACTTTCTTCGCTTTAGGCATTTTACAGGTATCACTTGTAACAAAGCAATGTATTATACATGCTCTTTATTCAATAATTCACATTTTACATAGGTTATCATGCAACATAAATAGCTTCTGAAGAGTATGCATGAAAACGTAATATAGCTTTACTGAAAAATAACATCTTTCATCATCCTCAAATAGATCTCTTTTCCTAAAAGGCATACACATTAAAACAATACATGATGAATTCCCATGTGTGCATTATTTAATGCAGGAGTGCTGACTTGTGCAAATGTGCATCAAATTGCAAGTTTAGTGGGACCTTAAATGCAAGGAAGCAGCAGAAAAATTTCAACGTAAATTCAAAAACCACAGGCTCAGGGAAATCATGTATTTGTATGCATATTGCATATTTCGCTTGATGCACAAGTAATTCCTATCTCTACAATACTATCAGATCAATCAAAGCTATGCATTTATTTTGTTAAAAATTAGAAATTTATCAAGTTATATGAATAGGAGATAAATACATGAACATGTAACATATTACAAAATAACATGGGTTAAGAGGGAAATTTATCATAAATAAAATGATCATGATAAATTTAGCATTATGGCTTTAAGTTGAGGACATTTTGTACACCTCATAAAGCAAAGAAAAAGAATCCTCAGTATTTCTTATAAGGACGCAAACAATTTAGTTATTTAGAGAAAAAAAATACACAAATTAAAGATTGGCTGTCTGTATACCAGTACCAACCCACAGGGCCCTAGCTTTTCAAATGTCATGCAATCAATAGTGAGGCCAATATTTTGCATATCTGATGCCAAAAATCGTGAGGACTATTCCTATGGACTCGGCCTCTGCATCAGCAATAGATTCTAGCACTCCTGCTTCAAAGCTTTGATATAACAAGAGATGTCTGGGTAAATTGCTGTCCCTCTTTGGATTTCATAGCTACAGAATCACGTCTGAACCAAAAAATCTTTGCAAAACATGTCACATATACATTTATATAAACGTTTTAATGTATGACATTGGCAGAAATTTGTGCTGGCCCATGAACTGAGCATATCCCACCTCTGAGTTATTAGAGAAGATCAGTTAGCTATTCTACCAAATCTGTTTTAATATATACTTGTAATCCCCATAAAATGTTTACAGCTCTAAATTGTGTTGCTCCACTCTTATTCCGTCTGGAAATGTATAAATAGACAACGGTGTGTAACCAACTTAATTGTCAATGGGGAGGTTCCCTAGTTGGTCTAAAGTAGTGCCAAGACTGTTGCACTGTACTGAGTTGCAATATTTTGATAAAAGGCATGATGTCAATTTAAAAACAAAATTTATGGGAGGACTAATAGATAAACAGCATAATATAGAGTCCTTAGAAAAATGTTCTACCAGTGTTATGCTTTATTTTTTTTACCCAATACTTGTATTCCCTTTCAAATATTAGTAGAGCAGATAGGTCATCTTAAATGCAAAAAACCCAACAACATACCTTTAACTGTTGTAAAATAACCCTAATGAACAAGAATTTTATGGCCTCTATAGAAATGGCAATTATTGCCTGAATGATTTAGATACACAGAAACCCATCTTCCTACATACAGACTGAGGCTTTTATTGCACTGAATATAAACTTGCACGAAGTAAAAACTGCATGACTAGATAAAAATTGCAATTTTAGGGGAGAAAGAAAACAAATGACATGAAAAGGTTAAATACTTTATCTTATAGTACATAAGAATATTTTCATATAACGACAATACACAAAGAAAGGAAGCTCTATGCAAGCTACATATACTTTTGCCTACTCTTTTAGCAGCATGGAAATATCCTTAAGTCAGACATTCCTACAATATTTTTTTTTTTACATATAGGATATTTGGCAGTGCAACTGTAATAAACTGATCAATAATAATAAGTTAGAGAGAAAAGGGGAATATTATAAAAAAAAAAAAAAAAGATTTTCTGTATATTGCTTAAAACAAATTAACATCTTAAAGGGGTAATCCAAATTATTTCTACTTGGAACTATTTAAAGCTACTGTATAAACAAGAAAAATATACTCAGATTTGCACCCTTTTGCAACAAAGAGTATCCAGCAAATCCTTCATGTTTTATCCCCTGCACCGTAGCCGAGAACAAATCAACTCAAGCAGGCAATACGGTGAGATGACCATATATTGATGAACATATTTGCACTCACTGCTGTTTCAGCACTGATGCTGCTGCGGGTTTCCTCCAGTCTGTTTAGTTCCTGTTCCTGCAGAAAGTGCATTACCACTGAAGCCAATCAGTGAGACGCTGGTCACATGCCATTCAAATGACTTTACTGCTCACAAGGTGTTCACTTTCTAAGACTGGATCCACACAGCATCGGACAAAAACCGTCCGAAAGTCGACCAGTTTTTGTCCGAAACACGACTGCAGTTTTTGTCACATTTTTCGCAAAAATCCGAGGTCGGGTCTCGTTTTTTTTGCTGAAGGCCCATACAATTGATTGTATGGGAAACCGACGGCAACGCTCAATACGCCGGCATATTATACAACGTGTAGTATAATATGCCGGTGCCAAGAAACGAGCAGAATACAAACCAATCTGTGTAGACTACAGATCGTTTTTTCTTTTAAAGTCGAAGGGCTGCCTGAACGATCATATTTTCGGTGGTTTTAGGGTATGTTCACACGGCTGATTTTGACATGGTTTTCTAAGCGTTTCAGCTCCCAAAACAGCATCAAAACCTCGCCTAAAATACTCTTCTTCAGAAGAGGTTTTAGAGGTGTTTCTTGGCGCATTTTTGGATGAGGTTTTAATCCATACAAATTAATAGGTCAAAATAGCGCTCCCAAAAAGCGTTAAAAAGAGTCAAGAAATGCGCCTAAAACACGCTTCAAGAATTGACACGACACTTCTTTTTCAGCGCTTCCACAGAAGCATGTAAAAACCTTGTTGGGTGTGAACTACAATGAGGTTTTACATAGGAATCAATTAAATGAACTAGGGGCGTTTTGGAGTTGTTTTGGACACTGTTTTGGGGCAAGGAAACACTCCGAAAACCACCTCAAAATCAGCCGTTTGAACATGCCCTTAGAATCCTAAAACCACTCAAATTACGATGGTTTTTCTATGCCGTGTAGACATAGCCTAAGGGGTAAAGTTGAGGTAATGGCACATGACCACTAAAACCACTAGTTGACTCGCACAGGAAAGCAGAGACTGGGGTACACTGCTGACAGATTGAGCATTAGAACGGCAGTAAGTGAATGGGTGAGTATATATTTTATTTTTAGAGAGTACACTTTTGTTTTATGTTTTTTATTAAGCAGCAGTTTAAAACAATAAAGTAAAACTAAGTTGGACCACCCCTTTAATATTCAACAAAACAGCATATGCCATGGTTATAGCCACAAAGACCCTTATCCCCCTCTACCTCATGAAAATGGCTAGATGAAACAATGAATCACACACCACTCTTCTGGATCTTATGAATGGTAAATAAAAATATCTCTGGGTTAGATTTGGGGCTACATGCAAACTGTATTTGACTGCTTCAGTAAAAACTTTTATGCAACTGGCATATAATTTTTATTGGTACACAACAATCACATGGAAATAAAAAAAAAAAAAAAAAAAACCTACAAACTTTTGTGCAACTTAAATAGGTTTTCCAGGCTAACATTTTATTTTAAATAGGTGCTACATAGCAGCATTGCATTTCCCGGTCTTCCTGTTCCTGCAGTCAGCTCATGCACTCTTTCTCCAACGGCTGACTGCATCGGTCACTTTTTTCCTGACATCACCATGCAGAGCATTCAGTCCTGAACAGCGACGTCAGTAAAAGAAGTGTGACCTTCCGATTGCTGAGAACAAAGAAAAGAAAACCGAAGACCAGATGAGAACAACAGGAAAGGCATGGCTTGAGCGAAGGGGAGTGAGGAGAAAAGTCATTTTTTTTCAAAAAGGAAGCGGCAGCATCAATTTAAAATAAATTTTAACCTGAACAACGCCTGCCATTCCTCTGGACTGCATGAAAGATGTTTTGCAGGTGATCTCAGCACAATGAGGGACATTTATTGATGCAATCACACCAGTTATCTTTCATCATAATATGGAAAAAAATATAGTGCAATGCGGTCCCTTTTTTTCTGATACAATCCAACATTCTAGGTGTACAAAAAAGGGAAGTGGCATGCTATGAAACTATTTTGTACTTTAAAAAAAAAAAAATTCTTACACTTCAAGTCTGCCTAGGGTACTAGACCAATATGGGGCCTGATCATCTGTACATCCTTCTGCATTGTATAAACAATGCAGAAGGCTATACAAAGATGGCGGTTCTATTACTTCCTGCCTTAGGCAGGAAGTAATAGAAACAAGAACATGGCGCCTATGACAGCCTTCATTAGGCTTCCAGCTGCGATGTTAACAGATCAGGTTACTTCCACTTTTCTCCTTAAAAAGACACACACAAAACTGTCACATTCTGAACCTGTACTGGTGCACACCAAGACCCCTATTGTCTAAATCAGTATTTCTCAACTCCAGTGCTCAGGACTCACCAACAGGTCAGGTTTTCAGGATCTCCCACAGAATGCACTGACAATAATTATATCACCTGTGTAATACTGTGGAGATCCTGAAAACTTGACTTGTTGGTGGGTCTTGAGGACTGGAGTTGAGAAACACTGGTCTAAATTATTTCAAGGACTGTTCACATTGTGACTAGGCAAAAATAAAAATGTGAAAACCATATTCTTCATCAACCCAAAAAGCCATGGTGTCCAAAATGAACCCAAATCATTGACATTTAAAGATATATAAGAATTGAACATCATGGAAAATATTTTTGGGGAATATCAAGGTAAATGGCTCTAGGGGTCTCATGGGCAAATTGTTTGAGTATCTAGACAACTAACATAAATATTTAATATATATTAATATTGATATACAGCAGTAGCCTATACTTCATTTCAAACTAGTTTCCTCCGAAAGGAAACATGAGGGGATTCATATAAAAATATTTAGTTCTATTGCCCCCCATTCTTTACAGTGTGCATAGATGCAACTTTGTAATATTCATTACCACTTATCTAGTGAGGGGGTAGCAGCCATTTTTCTTCTCTGTAGGTTTTAATTGAGGCAGTGGCATCGACTATATAAAACATTCCCATACATAAATTAATTTCCTGTTTTAAGTAATTGAATTTCACTGCATTACTTTGAGGAATTCATTTTAGATTTCCAACAAGGCAGGCAAAGGCAATTTGTGTATCTCTAGTCTCCTAATACTAGAAGTCCCTGCATATAAGGAATGCAAGTGTCACAAGAACCGAAAGACAATATTCCTCGGGTACAAGAAGGAACATACTTGCACTGCATCAACGCTGTAAAAGTTTAAAGGTTCTACAATTAAACTGACATTCTTTTTACTAGCAGCAGCTGTTTCTTTAACTCATTTATACAAAGGCAATTCACATGCTTATACTGCCCAAAAACTTGTGCAGTTTGTCATATATCCAACAGAAACCAACATTTAACATGGTATTTGGAAAAAAATTGCAAACATTTACACTACTAATATACATGCGGTGGAGCATATTGCCATAGTTGGTGCAACATAAATTAGATAAGTGCTAAGTGATGCTGAAAATTTGAAGATAATAACTTTACTTTGCCATGCCTGGCCAAGAAGAAAATTATAGCTGGTAGATGCCTTTATCTACAGCTCTCTATCACACTTCTATTATGCAAATCACTTTAATCAACTCAAACACAGAGACGGACCACTAGAGAGAATTCCAATCCCACATGCTTGTTCTTAAGAGCCCAATAGCAAACTATACCTTGCCATAAATGCAGGCCTATATTTTACATAACAGGTAAAGGCTATAGAATTAGATAAAACAGTATATAGCCATTTTAATGGGGTACTCTTGTCTATACGTTTATGGCAGATCAACAGGATACGGCATAAATGCCTGATAGAACAAGTGTGCTTGGCTATATTCAGAACTTCAAAAGAAGTGAACATAGGAAGGCATACATGGATGACCATATCAACATTCAGAGTGTCCACACCATGGGGCCACTGAGGCCACTATTCTGGAGAGGTGGGGCCCACATGCCATAAATGTCTGAAATAAGAATACCCCTTGAAAGGGAAGCTGCTGTGGGATGAAGTCACTCTCAGAACCCCCCTTACATTTCAGTCTAGGTACCTACTACCTGGAGCTAAGGTTTAAGACATAAATCTGCACATCATAGCAAATAAATATCCTCATGGATAGTCTCCATGCTGGTTTCTCAAGCTGCAACTGTATAACCCTATTATTCGCATACTGTTATTGTAGGTTTTATCTTTTTCTTTCTTTTTATTTATTTTTTACTACAAATACTAATATGGCTACAGTATATGTATACCATTTTTAACAGAATAAAAATGGATACATATAGATATATAGAGATATATTAAAACTTTTGGGGACCAAAAATGTCTCACTGTGTGGCAGACCACAAATATAACAATATATTTCAAGCCATAAGGGTCAAAAGTGGACATTGGGACACCCTAAAATGTTTAGCTACTGCTTCCCTGAGTAATAAGTCAGTCTTTATATACTACCGAGCCTTTGACTGCACTTTTGCAGTGCCTTATTGCCCTGACCACTAATGGAAATATATATTACATATTCTATACGCCTTAATGGCAAAGCATAAACATATACACAAAGGCTTTTGGACACTTTTTTCAATTCTTATCCCAAAAGGAACCTGGGTAACAGGATTACTCATGCCAATGTTGCAAATGTGTACCTATATATTGCTATGAGATGTCCCAAAAGAATTCAAATTAAAGCTAATATATGTGATAAACATGACAATCTGGACCCCAGAAACCAAAATGTGTCAATAATGATGGCTATTTAAGCGAAATCCAACATATACACAAAACTTGGCATGTCTGCAATTTACAGCGTATTTTACAACTCAAGAACTATATGATTCTTATAGGAATTAGCAGTATCAAAATGGAAATGATGTATCCTTTTCCAGTCTAGACACATTCTTGAAAGTTACAAAATGATATTTTAAGCCTCTTTATAAGCTGGGCTTGGCAAATCAAATTTTTTTTTTTTAATTATTCTGTCTTCTTAAAAGAAAAAAAAGTCAGTGTACTTCGAATTGTGCATTAGTATCAAAAGCTAAACACTTTACACAAATATACAAAAAGCATGCTGTATCAAATACACCACGTGACAATACAGAATATATCGTCTTTACAGGTGGCTTAGAGGACTACATACATAAGCAATCAATGTATGTTCTGTGAAGCTTTCGGAGCAAGGTGATGTTGATTCAGCAAAAGCTTTACAATATGTACAGTTAAAAAGGAAAACCAAAAGTCACTGAACGCAAAATAACATGGCACCTCTATCATTCAGAATGCAAGTCTGTAGAAAATAAGAATGAATTTATATAATCATTCTATATGCCAAAAAATATTCTACTTTAAATAATTGTGTATTTACAGAACACATCCAGTAATAAATAGAAAAACACAAAATAATGCTATATGCAATTGAATAAAACATATACAATAGAATATTTAGAGTATGATTTACAGCATAGCAATAAATATAATAAACAGGATAAATAAAAAAAAATGTTAAGTGTGAACAACCACAGCTTTTAAATCAGTCTTTATGAATCAAATAGGTTGCTTTCCGTTCTTAAAGGATGTTTTCACCCCCAAAAAAATTATTTTACACAGGTGCACTAGAAGCCCCATGTTAGTACTCTTACAGCTCTCTATAATACAGAAGCACAACATGGGCCATGTATCCTTTAAACCATTGTGTCTTACAAGACTTTGATAGTCTGCATACAGCTGGTTGGCAATGTACTGACAACAGAGAACAGGAAAAGTGGCTTTGCAGCAGTTACAACATGCGGTTTCTAATCTTAGACCACTAAATCAGATTTAAAAAAAATTTAAAAAAATAAAGCGCAAACATAGTTTTGGGCAATGTGGGGTCACCTTGGACTATAAATGATGTTGTAGTCACAGGAAAATCTGCCTGTTGTCTCTCAAGTGGTCATGGCAATGTAGCACCATTATATTGCATGGTTGTGGTTAAGCACAATGCTTTGGATATGGGCCACGACAGGATGTGATGTTGCTGACTGTCAAATAGAGTTCTGAAAAAACCTTCGAGACACAATATTCCACTTAGCATACCCTTGATGTTGTGCAGATTCAGGGTTTGTGATGACATACAACAAACGTAAGTAAAATTTTCCATCCAATAAAATATATACTTATTTTAATAGATTTTAATATATTTAATTCTGCTGGTACTATACATCGGGTGTCAACATATTATGGCAGCAGCTATATTGTGTTCAGGTGGAATACCTATGAAATGAAGCCTAGAATTCTTCTAGTAATAGTTAACAATCATGAGGCCTTGCAGCAGCAAGTAAATGGACAGGCTACCTTCTCTGGCACACAAGGGCAGATGTATTAATGTCTTGTACTCGAAAGTGCTGTTAAGAGGTTTTTATGGTGACGTGCCAAAGAATGCCAAGACCCAAAACACTCTTCAATCTTGACTTTCTTAAAGGGATATAATTATAGCATGGATGTGGCTTGTTAGCAACATATTTACTAATCTCTAACAACGGTTTGCCACATGCAAACAAGACCATTGGCTGCTTGTTTCCCTTTTTTTGCCACCGTTCATCGGCAAACTTGTGCAGTCACTGTTAGCCGCGTGTGATTTCACCAGAATGTAGCTTCTGCCGCAAGTAAACATCGTTTTCCAAAAGAGGAGAAAATGTGATGTATGCGAGACCCCTCATCTAGTGTAGAAGAAACCACACAGGAGGATGTAAAATCATAATCAGTAGCAACAATGAGCCTTAGGGCATGTCCCCACTGCACCAGTTTGCAGACGGTTTTTCGGTTTTGCAAACCGTCTGAAAAACCGGCCGCAAACTTTTACATGAGGCCTCTATGGAAAACCTGCGCAGCAGTCCCCACTGCACGGGTTTTTCAAAACGCCGGCGGCCCGAAAAACATTGTTGATGTTCATTCTTCCGTCCGGTTTTCGGACGCTTTATGAACACCTCAATGTGAAGGGGAAGGGCTTTTCTCCGCTAATCGCGGAGAAAAGCTGTCCCTTGGCAGCCATGGGGGCGGCACACAAGCCGGACTAATACCAATCGGATTAACCGACCGGTATTTGTCCTGTGCCGTGGGGATGAGCCCTTAGTTATCAAAACTGCCTAAAAGACTGTTGCCCATAGCAACCAATCAAATCAGCTTCCATGTATCCATAACCGTTTAAAAAAAAGAAAGAAAACAAAGCTCTAAAATGGTTGCTATGAGCAACCAAGACAGTTTTCCAATTAGACAGTTTTGATGAATGAGGCCCAGTGTGTCATAGCATTTGCCCAATCTTGTCAGTTGCCAATGCCTGTCCTAAGTAACTGTAAAACAGGTTTCAGCTGGTGAAGATCTTGTGCCCATTTTCGAAAGTCACATGTTTAAGAGACTACGTTTGTAACCTTTAAAAAAAAAGATTAAAAAAAAAATCACAGTGTCAAATGTATTTTTTTCAGACGTTCCAAAAGTGTTTGTACAGCATTGATAAATCTGCCCTATAAACTCAGATATAAAATATTTGTCAGAGCTAAAAGGGTTATCCCATCTCATAAAGTAATGGCATATCGCTTATGAGTGGTAGAGGTCTGACCTCGAAAACCCCCTCAGATCCTAAAAACTGTGACCAGCCCCTTTAACTTACATAAAGTTGTACTTTCACAGCACAGTGTATAGCCAGGCTTCATTGCTAGGACAAAGCATAAATCAGCATTGTGGTACTTCCATTTTTAGGAGCGGTCCAAGAGGTCAGATCACTGTCAAAGTGATGGCATATCCTAGCCATATGCTATTGCTTTATAAGATGGAATACCCCTTTAAATTAAATGGAGTCTAACTGTAACGCAAGAAAGCACCAGTATATCAACCTACGTCACATATTGGTGAGAATTAACAGCCCATTGAAAGCCATGCATCAAGTGTTTAGGCTTTAGAAAGGAAAAATACACATAGCAAACATGAACTGTATGTAGAAAATATACTAAAAAGATGTATTAAGAAATCAATAGACATGGAGGGTGGCACGCGTTAAATTTGTCATTAATACGCCAAATTTAATGCGCATTATACTGGCATAGAATGTGCCTGATTTATGAACCCGCTCTACAGTGCGTCATAAATCAGGCGCATTCTAGCACTAGGGCGACATTTGTGGCTCAGATAAACCACTATGAAAGTGTTCTATCTGTTCCAGCTGTAATGTGCCTAGAAATGCTGTAGCGAAGCTATAAATATGTAGCTTCGCTATGGTTCTAGTGCGCCAAGCCCCCCGCTATGTAATGCGCCCGAGAGTGGCGTGCAAGAGATTTAAAAATGTATGAACGGGGCTGCGCTGGATATCGGGCTGAAAAGATGCCAGATATCTGGCAGAGCCCCATTCATATATGTCGTCCTTACAGTGCCCCATACACCAAAATGGTCTATCTGCCTTTCTCTCTGGTCTGGTTTATAAACCAGAGGCCCACGGTCTACGAAATATAGTTATGTAGCCAGAAAGGAGCAGATACAAGGGAAGCGATTTTAAAGGATGAGAAATAATATTGGGTCTTCCAGTGGAGCATCTCTAATGAGCAAATTTTAGGGTATGTTTCTTATACACCTTTTTGAGTAAAAATCTAAGAAGCATTGAGAACATTAACTAGGTTATAGAAACTCAATAATCCAGAAACTGAAAAAAATGTTTAGTTACATACACATATTTGTCAAACAAAAATAAAACTTCAGTTGAAATGGTTTACATAAAACATTATGAAAGTCTATTCTATTGCATGGGTTCAGCAGCCTTTATCATATAAGGGTGCTGAAATCTCAAAAAGTAAACATGTAGACAGGTGATACAAATTGCAGCTTATCAAAAAGATTCAAGACGGCAATGTTCAACAGTATGATTGCTGGAAGATGATCACTAAATGTCGATGAATGCATAGAAGAAGAATTTTACCAATGGTGAAACCGAAAGACTTCTTAGGTTACCGTTAATGTACACCCAACAGGGCTGAAACAAGGTTAGGAAAAGACTTAACTATGGAGAACATTTATGAGAACATCCAGTAACACAGTCCAAGATAAAACAAGTAGCAGCATTTTGTATAGTTTATCTCATCGACTAGATCTAGAGTGGATGTCCAGCAGCTGCCACACACATGGAGACAGAAAGTGCAGTTATGATGTAATGCTGGAGAATATGGAGATCGTAAATCTCTCAAAAAACACAAATGAGCCATGGCCACATATAGGCTCTTCAGAGTCTTTTGAGCCAACCAGCTATGCTGGGACACAACTTGATGTTATGTTTACTGCATATTACAGAGATCTGAACCAATAGGAAAATTTCCTTAGTTGGCTGCACAAGCTGAAAAGTACTTGTTAAACTGATGACCCTTCCAAATCACGCATGTTCAATCAAGTCCCCCCCCCCACCTCCCGCCTCTGTAGGCTGCACACTAATCTGACCACAATTTAGTCCAAGCCACATATAAACCCTGTTTTCACTAGAATGACTTGTCGCTGAGCTGCATCTTCTAGTCTCCAGTACCACTCTTGGCAGTCTTCAGTATCTGAAGCTTCAGTTCCTTTATCATCAGCTCCAATTTTTCCCTGGCTTCCCGCTCTCTCCTCAGCTCATCCTGCAGCTCTCTCCGGTCAGCTTCTGCTTGATCCAACCTCTGCCGCAGTTCTGTCAACTGCAGGAAAATACAAACATCACAAAATTATTTTCTCATGATATAATATTCTATTTATATTAAAGGGGTGTTCCCATGGACTTTGATAGCATATAGATAGGATAGGTCATCTAAGTCTGAAAAATGTGGGTCTCGCCTCCTGTGCCTGTTTCGGAAATGGGCCCCTGAAAGTGTCGGCTCAGAATGGAGTGCCGGTGGCACTTGCATGGGTCTCTCCATCCTGTTTTATGGGAGTTCTGAGTACAGGCGAGTGGTGTATTGAGCTGTATGCCACTCCTATCCACAGGATGGAGAGTCGTGTGCAAGAGCAACCGCTCTCCATTCTGAGCTGACACTATCGGGGGCCATTTTCAAGAAAGGTGCGGGTCCCTTTAATGGCATATCATGCATATAATAAAATCCATAATGGGAGCACCACTTTAAATGGAAACTTAGCAACATTTTTTTATTTAAAAAAATGTATATGATCACTCAATTCAGACAACAGTAGTTACTATAATAACCCCCTTCTCAAGCACCTTTAGCTCTCTAATGAATTCTTCTTACCAGCATTCCTTGACTTTTACCTATGCATATCGTGCTATTTTCTATGGAGCACTAAGTATTTGGCACTACTAGCTGTGAGGCGCTGTTTTTTTTACTGTAAAGCAGTAATTCTGGGTACCATGCAGCACGGCAGACCATGAGATTAATGGCAGGAAGACACTGCACAATTGCCACAATGCAAAACGATATGTTTGGTGTAAAAGCAACACAGCTCATCACCCTGAACACACCATCCCCACTGTCAGACATGGTGGTGACAGCATCATGGTTTGGGCCTGATTTTCTTCAGCAGGAACAGGGAAGATGGTTAAAATTGATGGGAAGATGGATGGAGCCAAATACAGGACCATTCTGGAAGAAAACCTGTTGGAGTCTGCAAAAGACCTGTGACTGGGACTGGGAGATTTATCTTCCAACAAGACAATGATCCCAAACATAAAGCAAAATCTACATGGAAGGTTCACAAATAAACGTATCCAGGTGTTAGAATGGCCAAGTCACAGTCCAGACCTGAATCCAATCGAGAATCTGTGGAAAGAGCTGAAAACTGCTGCTCACAAACGCTCTCCATCCAACCTCATTGAGCTCCAGCTGTTTTCCAAGGAAGAATGGGCAAGAATTTCACTCTCTCGATGTGCAAAACTGATAGAGATACCCCAAACGTCTTGCAGCTGTAATCGCAGCAAAAGGTGGCGCTACAAATTATTAACTTAAGGGGGCCAAATAATTTTGCACGACCCACTTTTCAGTTTTTCATTTTTTTTTACAAAAGTTTAAAATAGCCAATAAATTTCGTTCCACTTAACAACTGTGTCCCCCTTGTTGTTGATTCTTCACACAAAAAAATACAATTTTATATCTTTATGTTTGAAGCCTGAAATGTGGCCAAAGGTTGAAAAGTTCAAGGGGGGCCAAATACTTCGCAAGGCACTGTAACTAGTACAGATGTAGCAAGTCTTTATATGCAACAGAAACAGCTACCTCACTTTCGATTATGAGGATTTGACTCATACCCTTTAGGGCGCATCCCCACGGCAGTGGACAAATACCGGCCGGTTTGCCGGCCGGTATTTGTCCGGTTTTGCGGCCGTCCCCACGGCCGCGGGGGGGGGGGGGGGGGGGGGGACGGCTTTTCTCCGCGATGAGCAGAGAAGAGCCCTCCCCCCTCCCATTGAACTGTTCAAATTCCGTCCGGAAACCGGACGGAAGAATGAACAAGTTCAAAGTTTTGACGACGGAGCGTCGGCGGCAAAACCGTCGGCCGCAAAACCTGTGCAGTGGGGACTGCTGCACGGGTTTTCCATAGAGCACAATTGTGCTAATTTTTCGGCGGTTTTTCCAAGGCGGTCTGCAAAACCGCAAACCGGCTGAAAAACCGGCCGAAAACCCATGCCTTGGGGACATGCCCTTATACTCTATGTACCTTGAAAAAAAGAAAATAGTGCCAACCTCATCTTGTGCCCGAAGGAGCCGCTTATGCTGGCACATGTAAATAGCAGTACAATACATGTAGTACTGCACTTGTACTGTAGAGAGGTGCTATAAGTCCGCCAACCACTGCATATACTTCAATAATACAGGTGTTTTAAAAGCAAGATGTTCATGGTGATTGGTTGAATTTTGCAGTCACATGAACCACAGATCAGCAGTGTCTGGGACATTGTATGGCAAGTGTGGATCCAAGATACAATGTCCCAAGAAAGACCATTGCATGCAGAAAATATTGTACCTGAGGCCATTGTAGCTTTAGGGACCACTGTATATAAATTCCACATATAGCATCGAGTACACTGTATTTCCCAATAGAGTACAGCAATGGCAAGTGTAAATGGCGCAATGAGTAGCATTTACATTTAATCAGTTGTGCTACCAATAACAATTATTTTTACAACATAACAGCTGATGATAAACAATAGTTAAAACTGACCAATTATTAGAATTGCTCAAAAAAAAGTCAGGACAATATCTGCTTAGTGTAAATGCTGCTTAGTTGAGGCCATATGCAGACTCAGTGACTAGGTCAGCATGACCCTTACCGATATCCTAGACATATAGCATCACTTTAGAAGATGGGAATACCCCTTTAATTCTATATGCCAAATTGTAAAAAAGGTTCATATATGACATACTTTACTGATTATGGCAAGGAAGCACAGAAAATTCTATTATTGGAATCGCCCATACATGCTGGAACAACCATCAATCAATCACGTATGGTAAATAGCAACTAAAAGCCCTGCTGGTAGCATTTCCGTCAACATGTCGATATGCTGCACACTGAGGCTGTCGAGACTGCTGAAAGTCTGAACAGCACATAGGAGCACACAGGCATATCCAGGCACACATCCTTTACCAAGCAAACAACCCGGGTAAATATTTAGTTCCATCACTGACAAAATTTAGAATGTTTCCATACAATCTCAGCATTAAGAAGCATCAAAATGCTTTGCCTGTCTGTTTTTTAGACAATGGAATCGCCACAAATAAAGATATTCATGTTCAGAACCAAAAAACTTTATTAAAACACATACTCTCCTAGCAATTCCACTAAGTCAATATCTGTATTAACACTTCCATAAATAACATGTTCACACATTGTCAGATGTTTGGAAAGTGTAAATGCCAGATATACCAACATACTAAATTGTATAATCGGCTTATAAAAGATATGGATGATTTATTTTCCACTTAAACTAACAACCCATAATCAAGGTACCAGTCATTTTTTGGATTACATAAAAAAATAGCATAAAACTAACCTAAAATGCAGTTGCTAGCTAAAATTGTAAGGGTATTCCCATTTGGAAAATGCCATCTCTTTATGACTGGAGGTAGTCTAGACTCTGGGACCCCCACCAATTCTTAGAATGAAAGGGATGCAGAGTAGGAATAGTGCTGAACCCCTTTTGCTTGACTTTTTTTTTTGCAGGGAACTAATGTGTGGCCCTATTCAAATGAATGTGCCAGCTACGGTGTGCTGCACAGGTAGGTAGCCTACAGCGCCACTGGGGATCCCCACCAATTATGCTATAAGATCCTATCCAATTATCCTAAAGGATCCTATCCTAGCAATATGCTATAACACTATAAGATAGGGAGTTACCTCAAATTCAGTCTGAAATATTTGAATTACCTCAAGCCAACAACTATAAAAGTACATGCCGTGCCTGCTCACCTGGTTTGCATACTGTGTCTCCTTATCCCTCTCTGCATTAGAATCACAGGAACATTTTTTGCTTCTTAACTTGTTTGAGCTTCTCTTCCAGGTCTCGTTGCTCGTCATACAGCTCTTCCATCTTCTGCATGTGTTCGGTCTGCAAACATTCAAACTCTTTCTGCTGCTCCGTTGTCAGTTCTTTCTTAGTTTTTGAGCTGCTCAGCATTTCAACCTCCTATAAGAGAGACATTCACTAGTAAAGCAATGGGTTGACAAAAGCAGACTGCAATCTGCTACTAAAATGGTGTGTCCACCTCTAAATGCCATTTATAAATTAATTATAGGATTATTTATAGAAAGTATAGTAACTTCATAAATACACTGTTGTATTTAAATCGTAGTAGCCCAAAGTTACAAAACTGTATCCCAACTGTAAATCCTAGAGCTGCATTCATGATTCTGCTGTAGCTTCTATTATGCACCGAGACTGTTTTTCCTTAAGGTAATGCCTACAGTTCCCAAAATTCAAACTATCACTGCAAGCCCTGAGAAACCATTAGCCCAACAGAACAACCCTATGCAACTTCTGCTCTGAAGTATGTGGGATTGTGAAGGCAGCTCTAGATGAACAATACAAGTAACAAGCTCAATAGAAGATAAGCAACGCACCATCTTTTCAGTTACATTAAATTAAATGGAAACCATACATTTCCACGGAAAATATATATTATATATTTTATATATATACCCACACACAATTTAATAGTTGCGCTATATATATATATATATTATATATATATATATATATATAATACACACACACACAAACATACACACACACAATATATATGTATGTGTATGTATATATATATATATATATATAAATATATATAATGTGTGTGTGTATATATATATATATATATATATATATATATAGCGCAACTATTAAATTGTGTGTGTGTGTATATATATCTCTCTCTATATATATATACACATACATACATGCAACTGAAAAAATATTGCCATGCTTATCTTTATCCTGTTACTTGTATTGTTCATCTAGAGCTGCATTTACAATCCTCCATGCTTCAAGACAGACAGGACACACACAGCACACACAGACACACACGACACACACACACAGACACACACAGACACACACAGACACACACGCACACACAGACACACACAGACACACACAGACACACACAGACACCACAGACACACACAGACACACACAGACACACAGACACTTGACTTTTGGGTGTAATTTATGTAAAACTTAAAACTTTCACCCAAAAGTGATATTTGATCCGGAAAGTCGGACATTTACATTGTAACATGCATTGTTGATTTTCTCATCTCAAATAATTTAATGAAACAAAAGCCAACAGTGGAGGGCATACACTATCATAAAATGTCAATGTCTCAATAACGTGCCATGTGGCCTTGAGCACCAATTCAGCTTGACAATGACGCCACATGCTGTTCACAAGTCGAGTTGCTGACTACTGAGGCATGGCATCCCACTCTTCTTGAAGGGCGCCCCTCAGGTCATTGAGGTTGTAGAGTAATGAACTTCTACACGATGGCTCAGTTGATCCCACAGGTTTTCTAGGGGGTTCAGTTCTGGAGAAAGTGCAGGCCACTATTTGAGGTACCCCAGTCTCCAACAACCGTTCCCTAATGATGCGACCTCGATGAGCTGGAGCATTGTCATCCATGGAGATTAACTTAGCCCGGTGTTGTTCATGCAGAGGCACAATGACTGGATTAATGAGGTTATTCAAGTAGTAAAGGCTGTCACTGTGCTATTCACAAAGTGTAGGGCAGCTCTGTATTGACTAGGCACACCTGCCCACACTGTAACACCACCACCAAAGACTCGTCTGTGGTTGATGCATAGCGCTCATAGCGCTCTCCTTGATGTCTCCAGCATCATTGGCGGCTATTATTTCTGCTCGGTGTGAATCGACTTTCATCACTCAACAGCACTGAGGATCACTAGCCACTCACTCAGCGCAGATGCTCCCTGACCTATGCAAGACGATGATGATGCCTGTGCCAGGTGGTGTGGTCGCCTAGCACGCAGACCACGCTGACGTAAACAGTTACGAATGGTCTGATGTGACACCTGGTTGCCTTTCACCTCCCTTAAACGTGTCTGGAGTTATTTGGCATTCATCATCCAGTTCAGAAGGGTATTGTTTACAATGAAGTGGTCATCAGTGTGTGATGTAGCCAAAGGACGTCCACTTCTCTGCCTTTCTGTGACTCCTCCAGTCTCTCTATGTCTCTGATACAACCTGGTGATGACACTCTGTGACACTTTAAGCTCAGTGGCCACTTCCACTTCCCTGTGAAGTCTCACAATGGCGAGGTAATGTTGGACAATTGTAAGGTGTTGTCTTGGTCTCATGATGTCAAAATGTGAACAGCATGATAAGGATGATTGTTTAAATCCCAATTCAAATTGATCCTCTAAATTTATTGGATGATTCAGGTATGAAAGACCTGTTGGGAATTTATCCACTAAGCTCCATGTTAGAGATCAGAAAGCTGTGCAAAAAACTGGAACACTGAACAGCTGGAAATGTGCATTCTAAAGTTAAGAGATGCTCTTATTTAGTTCATTTAAAAAATGTTTTCAAGAAATTTTATGTTGATCCTGAAATTAACAGTAAAGTTAGAATACAAACACTCTGTATGAGCTTTGTGCTGCTCCTGTCTTCCCCTATTCTCTTTACATGCGCTGATATAGGCTGCTTTTACTCATCATTAGGCTGACATCTACCTGTAATATTCTGCCACAATTTACACAATGATTGTTCTGTAAAGGATTTAGGCCAGATCCATACAGCATTGGACAAAAACCGTCAGAAAGTCTATTGTTTTTCTCCAATGCACGATTACGGTTTTTGTCACTGTGTTTGAAAAAATGTCTCGTTTTTTTGCCGACAACCCATACAATTAATTATATGGCAAACCAACGACAAAATGCCGGCGTATTTGGCAACAAGTTCCTGAATACGCCGGCGCCAGAAGACGAGCAGAAAAAAACAACCTGTGTAGACTACAGGTAGTTTTTTCTATTAAAGTCTATGGGCTGCCTGAACGATTGTATTTTCAGTGGTTTTAGAATCCTAAAACCGCCGAAAATACGATTGGATTTGTGTGCTGTGTAGACATAGCCTTATACAAAAAGGTCTTAGGCTCAGCAAACAGGATGAATGATAATTGTGTCCTACTGCAGATAATATACAGGGGGGATGCTCCTGCTGCTTGACATGCATAGAACAATATAGGGCCTTAGTGCATCTTTCTACAGCTACGCTTTCTTATACTTTTTCAATGTGGTTGTGCAATAAAGGTTGTTTTTTTGCGGTTCAGTTTTACATATCATAACCTAACCATTTTATTTTGTAGTAGCAATTTTTATGATTTGCACACTAAGGCTATTTTTATTTCAGGAGAGTATATTGGAATTCAATGCATTAACAACTACTATTGCACATGAAAAGATAAAACATCCCCAAAAAATCAATAAGAAGGCATGTATGTACAGATATATGATATCAGCAATTACAAGCTTCAACACAAGGCGTATTAGTTCCATACTAACCATCTGGATTTGGTGCTTCTTCTGTAAAATGTAATTTAATTTTTCTTGCTGTTTTAGAAATGTCTTCACTACCTCTTCCATAATGTGACCCTTGTCATCCTCACATACATCGTCCTTATTACAAATTGGACTGTCTTTCTCTCCATCGCAAGAGCTGGCTTCTACAATAGAAAAATTGAATGAGGAATGTATATTGTAAGACGGGAGAAAGGGATCTGCAACGCAAAATGAAGGACAAGTAGTCTGAACAGCTTCTTATATAAAACATTGTTAGGTAAAAGATGATGACATAAGGAAAAATGTTCTGGTTATGAAATCTAAAAGGGTCTGATAGAACCTCATTTTAAACACATTTAGTGCCCAATTTACTGAGTACATTAAGTGTGTTCAGGTTTACTGAGAGAATGGGGAAGATAACTGTCAGTCAAACAAGCACTCAGTTTTTGTATAGGTATTTCTTCTCTGTCAGATTGAACCAATCTGGCCATTCTTTTCTGTAGTCATTTACAACATGTATTTGCTGGTTATATAACTGGTACTCCAATTTTTTCGTATTAAGCACCAGTTTGAGTTATTTAAATTATCCCATCTGATCACTCCATTGTCACATTTATTCAGGGAACACTCACCATTCTGGCATTAAGCTTACACAATTTAACTCCTTTGATCATGCCTGCAAGCTTTTATGGATTAAGGGACTACCAACATGATTGAATTAGATAAGCAGATGTCCAACAGTAGGTGATAGAGTAGCCACTAAGGGCGACATGTATGAACAGGGCTGCGCCAGTTTTCTGGCATCAAAAAGCTGTAGTAGACCTGTTCTATAGATGTATGAACAGTCGCAATTCAAACTTTGGTGCGATAAGCGACGGTGCGCCACTTTTTAATGCGCCAAACATTTGGGGCGCTCTGGGAGCGTCGCATCACATTTATAGGATTAGACACATTTAGGGCGCGTTCTCACGGCACAAGACAAATACTGGCCGGTTTGCCGGCAGGTATTTGTCCTGTTTTGCGGCGATGAGCGGAGAAAAGCCCTCCCCCTTCACATTGGCTAGCACAGATTCCGTCCGGAAACCAGACAGAAGATTGTGCAAGCACAATGTTTTGAGGCCGGACCGCGGGCGGCAAAACCGCACGGGTTTTCCATAGAGAACCATTGTGCTAATTTTCGGCCGGTTTTTCAGGCGGTATAAAAAACCGCAAACCGGCTGAAAAACCGTCCGAAAACCCGTGCAGTGGAGACATGCCCTTATGATTCTTTGACACCAAACCTAGGCAAATAAAGCTATGTTCCCATGGCAATTATTGGGACGTATCTCGCCCCGTAATTCGCGGCATATTGCGCTAAATACGTGGCGAGATATGTCCCAATAATTACGGTAATCCACAGTTCTCATAGAGAACTATGGATTACGTCTCCTCTCCTGGATTACGGCATATACGCGCCGCGAATATTGAATGTCTATGGGGCCGGTGGGCTATCAGCCCCCCCGCCCCCAAGCACACGGTATAATTGCGGGCGAAATACGTCCCCGCAATTACACCGTGTGAACATAGCCTAATAGTTATAATAGCCAAAGCAAGTTAAAGGTGGTCTGCCTGAGCGCGAGTTGTCATATTGGCACTAGAATATGCCTGCAGAAGAACAGGTTCATACATTCTGGCGCATTCAACACTACCTTAAAGCGATTTAGAACTGGCCTATTAGCGCCAACGTTCGTAAATGTCGCCCTAAGCATGAGTCAAGTGACTACTAAGTATCCTATCTCTTCTCCTAGTACAGGCATCTCCAAACTGCGACCACCCCCCAGTTGTTGGGAAACTACAACTCCCATCATGCATTTATATAACTTATAACAGTGGGAATGATGTGAGTTGTAGTTTCCCAACAGCTGGAGGGCCGCAGTTTGAGGATGCCCGTCCTAGTATATGCTCTACATCTATACTCAGTATGTGTTCACACAAGCCCTTTTATGTAGCATTTGTAAAATAAGTACAGTGGGTAAGTGTTTAAAATGGATATTTAACATTAAAGGGCCGTTCACACGGCTTATTTTGGGCACGGATTGCAGCCGTATTGCGCGCCGTACTGCGCTCCAATACGGCTGCAATCCGTCCCAGCCTTTACGGTAATCCACAGTTCTCATAGAGAACTATGGATTCTGTCTCTCCTTCCCGCTCGACGAATCCGCCGGGATTCATTATCCCGGCGGAATACGCGCCTTAGATAATGCAAGTCTATGGGGCCGGAGAGCTGTGCCCCGCCCCTTATTCAAGCCGTATTGCGGGCGAAATCCGTCCGTGTGAACCGGCCCTAACTTTAACACTATGTTCATGTCACACTTTATCACAGTGTCTAGCATATGCAGCAATTGGGCATAACACTGTTCCTCAAATATTCCTAAACCATGTTTGGGTCGTGGCAGGGTAACATAATCATGCTGAAATATACCATTTCCACTAAATAAAACTTACATGAATGCAAACACCCGAAGTTTCCCAGCAGAACATTTAGTTATATCCTACTGTATAACAGGATTGCAATAACAGGTAATAAGTGTTTAATATGATCCTACCATATATAAGAGCTGATGGCCACATCTCACCTCCTTCCTGTACAATGCCTAGAAAACTCAACCATATAAGTCAATGAGTCAACTCCACACTAGAGGCTCCTATGATTTAAGTAGCTGATATAAACATAGCAGTTTATAGAACAAAGCAGTAGCAACTCAGGTAAAATTGCTGCCCATATAATCATATACAGAAAGTAGAATGAAACAAAACAAAACAAAAAAAAAAAAAAAAACTCATGTAATCGCCAGGATAGCAGTAGAAGAAAGCTTTTGCTGGATTTAACAAGAACCAGCACAGCTCTAACCCCCCCCAAAAAACTGTGATAATACTGATTTTCCCTGTAATAGTGTAGTGTTATAAACACACAGGATTACAATAATCTAAATTAAAGAAAAACAAAAAGGTGCAAAAAAGACAGCTCCACCAATTACTATTAAGATGCAAGTCGTGACCCACATACCTTAAACTAGACATGTAAAATGTCCAACTGCAGACAACAAACAAAGAATATCTACTTTAGGCTAAGGGTATATTCACACGGCTTATTGCGGTGCCCCATTGACTTGTATTGTCAGCGGTGCGTAATTACTGCTAACAATTGACATGTCAATTCTCCCCCCGCGTGCACAATACGATCTTATTGTACATGCGGGGAGACGCTCTATGAGAGCTATGTACAACCTACATTGATCACAAAAAAAGGCCGAAAAATTTAAACCAAAATTCAAAAGTAAAAACGGAAAAAAATGCCAGAGACCACATTTATCCTTATGTTGACTTCTTAACCTATTTTTTTTTCCCTGTGTTCCCTTCTCTGCAGCTGAGAAGCAGCATTTTCTGTTTTGAAAGCAGTTTCTCTTTTCCCTTAGGCACTACAGGTTCCAGCATCCTTTGCTGTACTCTATCTTCCTCCCTTCCAGCAATAGTGTCAGTGCATGCCCTCTATTCACTTCTCACATTGAAAGCCCCTTGAGGCAGGTCTAAAAGACATGACCTGGAAATGGCCAAACCTTAGGCTGTGTCTACACAGCACAGAAATACCATTGGATTTTTGGCATTTTCAGTATTTTGAATCCGCTGAAAATCTGACGGTACACTGTGCTGCATAGACAACAATGGAAAAACCTGTGCTGTAATCTATATAGCACGGGTTTTTTACCAACAAGTTTAAAATCCGGCGGAACATGCAACATGTTGTATATTCCACAGGACATTGTAGGGGCTGACAGCAAATGCAAAAACCGACAGCAGTTTTTGCAAAAATCTGCGACAAATTAATGACAAAATGCCATCAATTTCTGACGCGATTTTGTCGCGGTATGTGTATATAACCTTAGTCACCTGATCTACTGGATTTGACACAGAACTACAAAAATGTACATGAACTTCCCACAGTTTTTAATTTTTTTTTTTAAGCGAGGTAAAATAAAGTATGTAAGGCATTTGATACAAAACATTAACATTTTGACCCAAAAAAATTGCCTCACGTGAATAAATAAATCTTCAACAGTGCTAAACAGACTTTCAGGACAAAAATGTGAGAGAGCTCATAATCCGTCTAGTAACGTCCTCTGAGTATTACAGCTGTCCATTTATAAGATAGCTGTCAGCTGAACACCTGGTCAACATATATCTAATGTGCATGGCCAACCTAAGGACAATTGATTTTTTTTATGTATGTGGCACTACACTGAACGTTGCACAAAGGACAAAGCTGGACAGGATCTCAGTTTCTTTTCTGCCTCCTCCTTTCCACCTGCTACTCCATAGCTAGAAGCAATATTTTGCCAATTGCATTATACAAAATAAAAAACTCTATAGCTCTCCATACATAAAAAAATTATAATAATGTTACTTTGTGTTGGGAAGAGAATGCGGAATAAAAATGCATCAATATACCTTTTCGTTCCATACAGTGTATTGATTTTGCAACATTTGTGAATGAAAATTAAACGGTGGTCCTGCCTGGCACAGAGATATTGGGAAGGCAGTAAAGGGAGAACATTGGAAGTATTACATTCGCTGCATCTTTTATTGCCTGTGATTGTTTAATAAATCTTTTTCAGCTACATGCCTCTGTTCATAAAGTGAACCGTAAACCAGGAAACAGGAGGATTCATGTGCTTTATCTTTTCCTGTAGTGGAGCCTACAACAGGGCAGAGATAATGTGATCCATGTCATGAGATTCACAAGGCGAGCCTATAAATAGAACTCCTCAGCCATCTCAAATAATCTCTGCAAACAATTTAGACAAAACAGGATTACTGTCAGTTAAGAATATTCTTCATCCCGTTTATCATACGTCAGCTATGATTTCTTCCTCTTTAAATGAGCTAAAATTCCAATTAGGACGTACTTTTAGTAGGAACACTATGACTCAGTAGTTGCTGCGCTGAGGTCTTGGGGTCAAACCCATTTAGGGACAGCAACTACATGGAGTAAGGGCATGTCCCCACAGCAAGGGTTTTCAGCCGGTTTCTCAGCCGGTTTGCGGTTTTTCAGACCGCTTGAAAAACCGGCCGAAAATGAGCACAATCGTGCTCTATGGAAAACCAGTGCAGCAGTCCCCACTGCACAGGTTTTGCCGTCGGACGGTTTTGCCGCTGGCGGTCCGGCGGCAAAACATTGTAGAAGCACAATCTTCTGCCGGATGGAATCGGGGCTACTCAATGGGAGGGGGGGAGGGCTCTTCTCCGCTCATTGCGGAGAAAAGCCATCCCCTCCGCGGCCGTGGGGACGGGCGCAAAACAGGACAAATACCGGCCGGTATTTGTCCTGTGCAGTGGGGATGCGCCCTAAGGGTATGTTCACACTGCGAGTTGATTCCTTGTGAACATATGTTTTTGGTTATGTGTTTGGATCTGTCTGTCGGACCCTAAACAGACCAAACACATAGCTAATAAATAGCAATGTGATTTAAATTGCTTATACACACGAGTGATCCCCGATGCGTGTCTCATTGCATCTTTCGGATCCGTTCCAAGAATTGACATATCAATTCTTGGTCCGAAAGACGCAGCAGGAGCCCCATTTTAAACTATAGTGTGTGATCCTGCTGCATCCAAACACGCAGCTGTGTGTTGGATACATGTTAGATTGATTTTCGGATCCAAAAACGCCGTGTGAACAACCCCTAACTATGTTCTCCATATGTTTGTGTGGTTTCCTCCAAAAAAAGAACATACAGATAAGTTAACATGTAACTTATGTACGCCCCAATGAAAGCACTATATAAATGAATTAAAATGAATAAAATCAGACTTCATTATTATGTATATTAGGATAGATCTGCCCTGTGACCATAGCTGGGAAACTGGCTAAAAGGTAAAATATTTTATATGGCCAGAAAGATCAATGCACAACATCGGTTAGATGCTGATCCACCTGCATTGCGAGAATTTGTCAATAAAGTTAATTGGCTACTAAGTATGGGAAAAGTCTATACAAAAAGAGGATTGAGTCATAGGTTTAATAAAATGTGGGCAAAATGTCTTTATACTCCAGGATTGTCTCCATTGATTTTGGCTAGAAGTCGATTGTTAGGCCTTTTTGAGCGAGTTATTCCGATTTTGAAATAACTAAATTCTTAATTACTGACAAATTTTTATTAGTACGCCTATGTGCTAATAAATTATCAAATTTGTTTTGTACAACCAATAAAAATTGCTGGATTTAAAATAAATAAAATTAGTAGGTCATTTTCAAAGTTTTATAATGACCCAAGTGAGAATTCGGTATGTGCCACAAAATGATGCCACTGCGTATACACTCACCGGCCACTTTATTAGGTACACCTGTCCAACTGCTCGTTAACACTTAATTTCTAATCAGCCAATCACATGGCGGCAACTCAGTGCATTTAGGCATGTAGACATGGTCAAGACAATCTCCTGCAGTTCAAACCGAGCATCAGTATGGGGAAGAAAGTGATTTGAGTGCCTTTGAACGTGGCAAGGTTGGTGGGGCCTGAAGGGCTGGTCTGGGTATTTCAGAAAATGATGATCTCCTGGATTTTCACGCACAACCACTCTAGGGTTTACAGAGAATGGTCCGAAAAAAAAAAACATCCAGTGAGCGGCAGTCCTGTGGGCGGAAATGCCTTGTTGATGCCAGAGGTCAAAGGAGAATGGGCAGACTGGTTCGAGCTGATAGAAAGGCAACAGTGACTCAAATAGCCACCCGTTACAACCAAGGTAGGCAGAAGAGCATCTCTGAACGCACAGTACGGCGAACTTTGAGGCAGATGGGCTACAGCAGCAGAAGACCACACCGGGTGCCACTCCTTTCAGCTAAGAACAGGAAACTGAGGCTCCAATTTGCCCAAGCTCATCGAAATTGGACAGTAGAAGATTGGAAAAACGTTGCCTGGTCTGACGAGTCAATTTCTGCTGCGACATTCGGATGGTAGGGTCAGAATTTGGCGTCAACAACATGAAAGCATGGATCCATCCTGCCTTGTATCAACGGTTCAGGCTGGTGGTGGTGGTGTCATGGTGTGGGGAATATTTTCTTGGCACTCTTTGGGCCCCTTGGTACCAATTGAGCATCGTTGCAACACCTTGTGGAATCTATGCCACGAAGAATTGAGGCAGTTCTGAAGGCAAAAGGGGGTCCAACCCGTTACTAGCATGGTGTACCTAATAAAGTGGCCGGTGAGTGTAGTTAGGAAAGAGATGCCAAAATGGGAAACAAAGAAAGTTTTACTAGTTTAATTTGCCCTAACAGATGGCTATGTATCAATACCGGCACTTATGTTCTGGTTAAACCACGTCTACTGACTACACTCGGCATATACTGTAATCTTCCCACAGACTTGTTGGGTCAAACTTATGCCATAAGTCTCCGATACACCATGTTAAATTATGAATTCTGACACCATGCAGCCACCACTGTGGGAGAAGCTTAATGCATACAGTCTATACTGAACTGAATAATAACAATTAACATAACATTAAAGGGGTTCTCTGCTTTGGACAATATCTACATTTTAGAAAGGTCCCTTGAAAATAAGCTGATCACATATCCACCCTACAAGGAACCCAGCAAACTGGCTGTGATCTTTAGGGAATGTTCACACGGCATAATTGCGGCGCCGGGTGTATTCCCAAAGCACGGGGGCTGGCAGCCCGCCGGCCCCATTGACATGCATTACTTGCGGCGCATAATCGTCGCAAATAATTGACGTCACATATCTCCCCCTGCGTACAATACGATCGTACAGTATGCGCAGGGGGATGAGGCGTAATCCATAGTTCTCTAGGAGAGCTATGGATTACAGTAATTGCGGCGTGCATCTTGCTGCGTATTAAGCGCAATACGCAGAGAAATACGCCTGCAAGTATGCCTCAAAATAAGCCGTGTGAACATACCCTTAGGAAAACCTGGCAGTAAGTGCACCACCAAAGGCGAAATGTAACATTACACAGTGCCTATTCAAATAAAAAGGGTTGTGTCATTCAGGACAGAACAGGCCCATTGGGAAAGACACTTTTTGTAAATGCTTTGTACTTCGACTAAAAGGGTCCTGAACATGGGACATTCCTCTTTGAACAGAGAATTCCCAAATAGGTTTTCTGAACATGAGATTCGTAACATGGACAATTGCTTTATTCACCTGCACTTCCCTATAGTGACTTTCCTATCTGTGCCGTGGATTCGGAGTGCCTCATCAGAAAATTGAGCTCTGACCACTAAAAGGTTTGGACTTAAAAAGGCCACTACCAACAGGAACAGAATAGTTAAAGCTGGCAATACGAGTTCAGAAAAGAGCAGAAATTGGCAGCAACACCACTTTGACACCTAAACGCTATTATTATTATAGAGGTGCAGCACATTAATTTGTGTGCTCCACTGTGTGAAGAAGCCCCTACAGCACTCAAAAAAGAAGTATTTTATTATACGAGATCATTTTCAGTATATTTTGTACTGTTTGATGACTGTAACCTCATTCAACATCTCTCTGCTACCGTGTCTCCAGTGTAGCTGAACGGCAGTTTCCATGTCTTATCACATTATGTCACATCCCCAGGGACAGCAAAACAATCATGGAGATAATTCCATGTATCAACAGAAAACCAAGCTGTTAATCGGGGCATCTCGCAGTATTCCTTGGAGGAGCATAGGCCCTGGTGTTCACATGCTTTACTTACGTTTTTTATTACTGGACTCTGTATCTACTTTCAGATCTCTGCTCTCCTGTTCGTCCATGGAGAGGTCAGGGTATGAGGTAGCAGATTTATGTTTTGTGCTCCGGGCCTGGTTTTCAGACTCCGCTACCGACTGTTTGTTTGTCTCTGCTTCTCTTCTAATGGATTTGGAGTCCTTACATTGCGATACAGCAGCAGAAAGGGACACGTTTGGTGCCACCACTTTATCGTACATGTAGAGATAGTAACTGAAAAAGAAATATAAAAAAAATACATTAAAAACAAAATCACGGTGCACAGTATCTTCCACGCAAAGAATGGATTAAGAAACTTCAAGAAATCTAATTTCATCATTGCAGAATTAAAACTTTGGGGCACATTTACTGTGGCAATCACCCTAAAATACTGGCGTTAATGCCTTACAACACATATGTTATGTGTTTAGGTCAATTTTGTGACCTGCTGGAAAGGGACGAGGCTTGAACTACAAAAAAGTGTAGCAAAAATTAATTGATATAACATTAGACAGAAAAGTCCAAACACGTGCCAGACATCACACAGCTGAGCCACTGCGATAAATTTGGCACATTCTTAGACTGTCTAGTCTAGGTTTACACTAAGTATTAGACAGGATTAGTAAATCTGCCCCATTGTGTATATTTATACCTATCCATTTAGGTCTCTGCTTGCCGTCAATAAGTGGAAAGAACCTGGAAATCTTCCTCTTTTCCAAAGCCTGCTCACTCGCCTGCTTGCCTTTAACATTAAGTCATGGAGTCTAGGACATGGCAAAGATTTGTGCTGCTACAGTGTTCAGGATTGCCTGTGATCCACTGTAACACACTCTCAGTGGGAACACAAATGCAGAAGCAGCTTTACACTCCTCTTAAATAATAGTTTTTTTCACTTCTATAACTTTGCATTCACTGACAGCAGATTGGAGACCTTTACCATATTAACAAATTGAATAATAAGATTATTAGAAGCTTTTATGCAATGAGGAACCTTTAGTTTTCCCAAGACTAGTAGGCCCTTCAAACCATTTCCTGTGCAGTGATGCTTGGCAAATGACGATTTTTTTTTTCCTCCGGATTCTAAGAGTTGCTGTATATTTTCTTTATTTTCCCACTGACAGCCATATGATGGTTTGCTTTTTGCAAGATGAACAGAATAATTCAAAGTGCCATATAATGTTTGATAAAGAACAAAAAAAAAAAACCTGTGTGTGGGGGTGGGAGGTGGAATGGTGGCGGAAAAAAAAAAAAAAAAAAAAAAAAAAGACAGTTGAGCTTTCTGGGGGCTTATTTTTTCATGGCATTCACCATGCGGCATAAATTATATTTTGACCTTAATTTGCGGGTCAGTACAATTACAGCAATACCAAATTTTTCTGGTTTTCAATATGTTTAAGCAAGTGTAAATAAATATTATATATAAATATATATATATATATAAATATATATATATATATATATATATATATATATATATATATATATATATATTATATTATTATATAAAAAAAATATACACAGCTCTGGAAAAAATTAAGAGACCACTGCAACATTTTCAGTTTCTCTGATTTTTCTCTTCAATGGTAAATTTTTGGAGAAAAATGTAAATTGTTATTTTATTATATAAACTACAGACAACATGTCTCCGAAATTCAAAGCAAAAAAATTTGTATTTATTTGCAGTAAATGAGGAATCTTCAAAATAATAAAAAAGAAGCAGCGCTGTCAGACCTCAAATAATGTAAAGAAAACAAATTTGTTTTTATTTAGAAACAATAAGACTAATTTTTTGCAGAATTAATGCTTTGGGGCACATTTACTATGGCAATCAGCCTATAATACTGGCGTTAATGCCTTACATTAGTCAGGAAGAGTTCACGAATCAATATTTGGTGGAATAACCATGATTTTTTCATTCAAACTCCTTTTGGCCTATTCCTCGCACTTGTTTTGCCATTCAGGTTGTCCTATTGCAAGAGGATTGTGAAGACCGCAGCAGTATTTTTTATATTTTCCTTCATTAAATAAGATGTGGGTCAGGTGATCACCTAATCAGAAGTACATTAAGTAGAATGAGGTGGACTTTGGTTGAAATTCAACTGACACGGGAATGGAATGGAATGGCTGTCAGACATGTAGAGATGCGGATTTTTAGAAAACTGTGCAGTGGTCTCTTAATTTTTTCCAGAGCCGTGTGTGTAATATTAAAAATATATATATAAAATATATATATATAAAAATATATATATTCAAAATGAAATAAAATAAGCATGTAAAAATCCAAGCCCTCCTCCCCCAAAACCAAAGACGAATAAAACTGTGTGAAGGGTGCCTTAAATAACTGTGATTGTTTTCCCTGTGCGTTCACAAGGACTTAAATGAAATAACATCTTTGTTTTCCCTTCACTTCCAGAAACTATGTCTGTTAAGTCTTCAGCATTCACTGACTTTCAGAACAGAATCTAATTCAGACTTGATTTACACCATTAATATTTATAGGAGGCATTTGTCTCACTGCAGGTAGCCAGCGTGGAAAATTAGCTGGCATGGGCTGGGCGGGAGGATACAGACCTAAGCTACAAGGCAGATTTTTAGCAGTATGAACATATAAAATTGCCTGCATAAAATCGAACAAATGACTTGAGGCAGTTGCCGTATTTGCTTTCTAGTTGTATCCATAATTATAAAGGTGATCAATCTCAAACTGTAATAAAATATAGCAATACTTTCACATCTTACAACGCATGATAAAACTTTATTTCAACTAATAAATGGAGAAAAAAAAACCTCTTACATTCTGTATGACTGTAGTGCACAATCATAGCAAGTGCAGGACCTATACAGAGCAGAAATTGTGTAACAGAGTATACAAATTAAAAAAAAAACAACACATTTAGAGGTAGGAAGAGAGAAAAAGTGCATGGGGAAAACACTCAGAATGAAAACCGCCAAGTGTATTAAATATTGTTTCTCGTATGAAACTGATAGAAAGAACCACACTGAATGGACAGCTTACAAGGAAATCCACTTTCATCACCACATTGCAATCCATTACACTGACATGTCAGAAGATATCATTGTAGTTGATATTAAAATCTTGGACCTGCAATAGTACCTAATTGAATAGGGCCAAAGCTAAAGATTTTTGTCACTGGAAATTTGTGATAAAATTCTCCTACTAACATTATAATTGAGCTATATTACTACATCTTTCAAAAGACTGTATTGTTGCTATATAATTGGTGGCATTGTCTAAAATCGAAACTTACTATAGTCACTTGTTATCAGTCTCTAAAATAATTCTGATATCATGCGGTATGTAAAAAAATTGCAGTATAATCATGTGCCAAGAAGGTAGTAAATTGCTTTGTGTAGGTACATTTCTTGCAGGGAAAAATACCCAAGCAAGTTGTAAAATCTTTAAAAATGTATTAGTTGATCCACTAAGGAAAATCCAAAAGTTAACTGTGCAACATTTGCAGAAAGGAACTTACAGGGGTCATGTCAACAACCAGTACCAACAACCATATAGTGATGATCCATAACATTAAAACCACCGACAGGTGAAATGACGCCAGTGAACAGCCAACTCTCGACAGTTCATGTGCTGGAAGCAGGAAAACAGGCAAGTATAAGGATGAGAGCAGCTGTGAAAAAGCAGGGGCAAAGTGTACCGGATATATATATATATATATATATACATACATACATACACACACATATACATACACGCGCACACACACTCATTAGTGCATCACAAAAATTTGAATATCATTGAAAACTAAAGACGTTCTCCAGGGCTATCTTTTTATTTGTTATAGGGCTCACAAATGTATTATATCAAACCTTGTAATTCATATTTTAATCAGTCTATACAATATATGGGTTTCTCTATTTGACTTAAATTATTGATATCAATTATCCTAAGCCTACTGATATCAATTATCCTAAGCCTAGGGTGGAAAATGCAGCGGCTACTGGTAAATATCAAAAATAAAAATAGATACCAATAAAATTACATAGGCAGTTTAATGTCCCCCATAGGCAGTTATAGGCAGGTATATGTCCCCCATAGGCAGTTATAGGCAGGTATATGTCCCCCATAGGCAGTTATAGGCAGGTATATGTCCCCCATAGGCAGTTATAGGCAGGTATATGTCCCCCATAGGCAGTTATAGGCAGGTTTATGTCCCCCATAGGCAGTTATAGGCAGGTTTATGTCCCCCATAGGCAGTTATAGGCAGGTTTATGTCCCCCATAGGCAGTTATATGTCCTTTTAGGCAGGTAATAGGCAGGTATATGTTCTAATAGGTAGGGTATAGGTAGGTATAGGCTGGGTATAGGTCAGGTATAGGCTGGTAATAGGCAGGTATAGGTCAGGTATAGGTCAGGTATAGGTCAGGTATAGTCAGGTAATTAAAAAAACAAACACTTACCTGACTCCCTCGCCGCTCCGCCTCCTCGCTGTCCTGCCTCCCGCGCTCTCTGTCTTCTCGGCACAGGCGGGTGATGTCATCAGGCCACGCACGCAGCGTGATGACACACGCTGCCTGTGCCGGAAACTCCTGACGGCCGCGAGTCTGCTTGCGCCCGTCCGGAGTCCACTGCGGCGCAGTGAGCGCTCGCTCTCTGCCCCGAAGTGGTATCTTCCCCTCTATGCGCTCCGGAGGAGCCCGTCGCTGTCAGTTGTACTCGGCATTCTGCTGTATGCGCTCTCTGAGGAGTCGCATGTAGCAGAAGTGTCCCTGCCGGAGCACGGGCCATCGCAGCGCCCGAGCGCCGACTGTGACTCGAGTATAGGCCGAGGTAGAGTGTTTCAGCTCATTTTTTGGGCTGAAAAACTCAGCTTATACTCGAGTATATACGGTATATATATAAATTACACACACACACACACATACATATATATATACACACAGATTGGTACCTTTGTTGTGGATGGGAACAAAGGTTATTTATGTGTGATACTTTGTGTCTATTTAAATGCAGCATAATACCTCACGTCTATATATATTATTGCACGTAAAAGTTGCCTGTATATCTCTTGTCACTAAGTGTTAACAAAATGGCCACACATGTAATGTTTGTAGAGACATTCACTGTGTAATCCAAGATGGCTCTTCTTCTGAAGTTACACCTTGTGTCCAAACATTCCTGAGCTGTGGAGGGGTCTGTAAAAAGGACGTGCCAATAGACCCTCACAGCCAGGTCCATGTGATGCTTCTTATCTACTAATTTGCAAAAGTATAAAAAAGCTGCCATTTTATGAATAAAGGCAGGAAGTGTTTTCACAGCAACAGGGCATGTTGTGATGTTCTTTCTCGGTGCACCTTTTATTATTTTAAGCTAATAAGGAGACCCCACAAGGATGTAGAGCCCTTTTGAGGTTCCATCTATTTCACCTTGATTTACTAGTGTACAGTATATCCGAATTAAAGGGACTCGTTTCAGAATACTAATCTTTAATCATAGGATTAGTATTCCGAAACGCATCAGTGTGGACATCAGTTTAATTCAGATATGCTGCATGACTGTTTTTAATTCATTTGGATCAGGCATCTGCAAATTTAGCACCGGTGAGCTCCGAGAAGCTCTGGCCTTGCTGCAGCCTACCATCACATCTAAGGCCTGTGCCTAATTCTTACAAGATCCTTCAAGACACCTACCTGGAGGCATCCATTATCACAGCCCGGACCACAAGGCTACAGAGGCATCTGGAGATCACCAGAAACTCCTGCTGGTACGTGCGGAGCTGCCTCAACCCGGCTGAGAAGTCGCAGCCTGGATTTCCTTCCGCTGGTTACGGACATTTCACCAGCTGCTTGCAGGATCTGTTGACTCCTGCATCATCACGTTCCACCTCCAGACAGTGTCTGCCCATTAGTGAAGCTCTGGGAACTTCATCTAGCCAATCTGCCACCTCCATCTTTTGCAGCATCTTCATCTGACTTCCAAGGTGAATACACTTAATTAAACCAGTTTATTTCTGTACATTACCTTTTGTTATACTGTATATAGATTACGTGTTTCTTAAAAAAGAACTTGAAAAAAATTGTGATGATTTTGGGGTGGGTGAAACAGATGAATGACATTTCATTTAATTTCTATGGGAAAACTTGATTTGACATATTAAGTTAAGAGCTGGGTCACAGAACAAATTAAACTCATATGTCAAGGTACCACTGTATATAATTATTTTTTTCTTTAAGTGGATACTAGCTAGGCCAGAAAGGAGTCCGAACAAACTGTGCATTGCAGATAGCATATAGGGCATTCTATCCACAGACTGCTCAGATTGTCAGTGCTGACAAAAGTACCTGCAATTGGCTGGTGATCAACAGAACTGGACCATGGAGCAATAGAGGAAGGTGGCCTAATCTGATGAATCAGTGTATTTTACAATATGTGAGCAGCAAGACATGTGCATTTCGCTTACTCGAAAATTAACAGGATGGGAAGAAGGCATGTTGCCAATGTGATGCTATGGGCAATGTTCTGCAGGGAAACCTTGGACCAAACATTTATTAAGCAGAAAATCCACGGCACACCTTTAGATAGCTCTGATGTGAAACATTTATTAAGCAACAAATTAGTTAACGCTCCATATGCAATTTTAGATATAGTAGTAGATTATTCCCATGGTCCGACATTTACGCCAGGTAGTCTTTTGACCTGTAGGCTGGGAGCAGGAACTCTCCTGCTCCATCCTCCCTGCTCTTAACCTACATGTCCCCAGCGACAAAGGCCTGTCTGGCCGAAATGTTGGATCATAGGAATAATCTACTACTATATCTAAAATTGCATATTGAGAGTTAACTTCCTCGTTGTAATTGTTCAATAAATATTTCACATCAAAGCTATCTAAAGATGTGTCGTGGATTCTCGTCATATTGAATATTTAGCCAAAGGGCTTTTCCACTGAGCACCCGACCTCCATTAGGTGGTGCTGCACCAATATATTATCTACATCTGGACCTAACATTTATGTGGTTGTTACTTTGACATATACCACCTACCTGAACATTGTGGTGCACTAAGTATAAGGGGTCTATGGCACTGGCATTTTCTAATCACAATGGCTTTTTCTAGTAGGAAAATGTGACCCATAACACTGTAAAAAATGTTCATGAATAATCGAGAAATAGGAGCAAGAGTACAAGGTTTTACTTTGGCCTCCGAACCTCCCAGATCTCAATACAATGGAGCTTCTGTGGGGTGTGCTGAAGGAAAAAAGTCTAATCCATGGAGGCCCAACCTCACAACTTAGAGGCCTTAAAAGGTTCTGCTAATGTCTTGGTGCCAGGTACCAAAGGACACCTTCATAGTAGAGTCCATGCTTCGATGGTCAGAGTGGTTTTTGCAGCATAAAGGGAGAACTATACAATATTAGGCAAATGGTTTTGTTTGGTTGATGGGTATAGATTTCTGTGGCAGAAACTAAATGATCATGCTTTGCTGCCTTCTAAATCATAGCTTGCTAGCTATAACACACAGAAAGGTGCAAGCGCTGCCCTTAAAAAAAAAAAAAAAAGTGTAAAGGCTAGAAATTTGACAGCTGGATATTTTTAGGAGCCAAGAAACAGAAATGGCTCCCAAAAGTACTGTATTCTTGGCAGCACAAACATAATTTGCAGTTTTGTAAAGGGAACCCCAGTGAACGCCAGAGATGCCCATTGTAATTATTCATTTGGGAATCTTTTACAGAGTAAAGATGAGCCCAAGCCTCCAGCACAGGATTAGACATACATAAATAGAGAATATTTCTTGTTTTATTAAGTCACAGCTGGCTAGAGATGAAGAATGGATGGACATACATAAATGCATATCTGTAAATAAGGGAAGAGCCTGAAAAGCAATTACATAGCGGTGTTATTACTGACTCATTCTCTTTAGCAGGAGTGCGCCTATAATAATACACATACAGGGTGAAAGGGAGATGTTTATTTCCCAGACCTTGGTGAGATTTACTAAGCAAAGTGTACCATAATACTGTCTCAAACTGTTGGGAAAAAAAACCTGGCACACATGCCATGCGCCTCATTATATTTAATAGACACTTTTCAAGCCTGGTCTTGGCAAGTTTTGTGTTGTCTAACATTAGGACTGTAATAACAAATCTCCCCCATTGTTCTGGATTTAATTGCACAGACTACAGGTTCCAATTTACAGCGATTAAATGTCTGTCAATGAACTAGAGCGTACAATAAAGTGACCTACCAAATATGCAGGTCAATACAGTTCAATCTTTTATCAAGTTAAATATTTGATTAGATTAAAAAAGCCACGCCCTAAAAATCTAAACCCATAACCCACTGGTTGATCTAAAGGATGGCAAAAACCCGTCAGGCTGGAGAAGAAATTCCTCCGACACAATAAAAAAATCTTTTAACAGAGTCCCACCTAAGAACTTTTCCAACTTGTTATATTTTTTCACAATCATATCTAGGCCCTCTTTGAACTTATCCAACAAATCCACCACAATCTTGTGCAAAAACATTTAAAGTTCACTTTCCCTTTCAGTAAAGATCCCCATCTACAAGACACGAAATCTTTATTTCCCCTAGGCATAAAAGATGTATTCTTGTTATCTACAGGTTTTTGGGATAAAAAATAATTAGCAAAAAACTTTTTTACATTGTAATTAGATCACTCCTATGCCCTTTCCCCCCAAAAAAAAAAGAATAACCATGTTTGATAACCTGTCTTTATCATGCAATCCATCCACTGCCTTAAAGGGGTTTTATCATTACAAGCTTTCGTAGACTTGAGCTGTTTCTATTGGTTTCAGTTTCAAATCCAGGTGTGAGTCTCTCTTCCCTGTAGACTTGGATCTCCTCCCAAAGCAGGCTTTGCCCAAACCCTCACGAAAGTTGTGACATAATTTTTTCTGTTGAAGCGGGAAGGAGAGGATTCAGTTTTCTGAAATCCTTTTTTCTGAAAGAGCTGTTACCCCCCCGGGCTCCCAACAAGCCCCCTTTGAAACCAGAACCCCTACTTTGGGCTGTAACCAGAACCCCCTGCATTGCTGTAAGCAGTTATACATACAGCCTGAACTGATTAAATAAATGGGAGAAATGCACGCTGCCCCCCCCCCCTCCCTCTGTTATGAGGCAGGAGGTAGAGCACACTCTATAAGGCGGTTTGAAATGGGGGGAAAAGCTTTTATAAGGCTGTGTTAAAAGGGGGGGAAAATTGAATTTAAAACAGCTAGAGACTCCGTTTTTTGCCAGACCCTTTTTAAAACAGACCCATCACTGGGAGATGGGAGGGGGAACAGTTTTTATTAAACACACCCACCACGGGCAGCCGTTTCACCTTTTTTTTTCCATAGCTCAAGGGGAAAAAGGGGCACAAAAGTGTAGCCCAGCCAACCCACAAAAAAGGGGGCGTGCCCTCCAGCTGCAGCAAAATAGCTATAAATGCACAGATCAGCTCATATTTTCTATAGGGGACTTAGAAATGCAAAAACCAAAATTCCCAAAGTGCTTATTTTTACGGGTCCCCATAAATTTTAAATTTATATGATCTTTGTACAAAAAAACCCCTTAAATTTCCCTTTGGGCGCACCCCCCCCTAGTTCAAAATATATCCCACAAATCCCAGTTTCCAAAAAAGCAAAAAAATAACCTTTTGTTTTGGTCCACAAGGGGGTCGGGCCAAAGGACATTATCCGTCCCCTTGGAGCCATCCCATAATCATAAATGTGGTTTTTTCCCTTTCAAGGCAAAATTTTCCCTTTAAAACTGCTTTTTAAACTCCATTTGAGATTTCTCGACTCGAACCTCCAGTATTCCCAAAACCCTCTGTAATATTATACAAGTCTCCTATGAGTTGATTACATTACAGGGTTTAAATTTTTGAATTCTACTCTTTAAGCCCAGTATAAGGATGTTAATAAACAGATTAAACAGAAAAGGACTCAATACAACTCCCAACATGTAATTATTAATTCACAAGATTCTATGCAATTGAACCAAAACAGTGATACTAAATAAGTCTATGTCCACACAATACATGCCGTTAGAGTTATCTACTTCTTAAAAGAAAAACAATCCCATTTTCCGATTAAAAAAAAAAAAAAAGCTGATAAACTTATACTGACCTTCCTTCGGTTCTTGGTTTCTTCATTCTTGTGACTTCACCGTTTGGAAATACAAGGACGAAAACAGAAGAGCAGAGGGACAAAGCACTGAAAGTATGGAGCGCAGGGAAAAGGTTATACTTTTCCCGGGGTTTTAATTTATTTCATAGCACCCCGGGAAAGCTAGCAAAAACTAGTTTTTTTTTAAAAATTGGACCCCCCCTTTAAAATTTGCCTTTCTTTTAAACGGAAAAAAGGCACAGAAACTATTTTTTGTTAAAGCCCTTGTTTTTGGCTAGTGGGCCCAAACTTCATTTTAAAGGGAAAAAAATTAGACAAAAATGTATTTACACAGTCCCCAAAGATAAGGGGGGAATCATATATGTGTGTGTAGGGGGGGGTGGGGGGGGGGGGGGTTAATAGAAGCAAAAATGACAAGGATCAATGTTAGCTCCCATTCCATGCAAGATTTAAAAGAAATATTTATAGTAAAAGAAAACACTTTTAGAAAATGATGTAAAGGGGGGCTCTAAAAATTTCAAAAATCCAAACCCACTAAATATTTTTTTGGCTTTAAATTTTAAAAAAAATTTTGCCTTAATAGAGTTTTTAAAAAGTCCCCCAAAAAAAAATGGGAATCTAGCAAAAAAACAAAAGTGATTTTTAATGCCCAAAATTTTACCCTTTTTGGGCCCTAGGGAAAAAAAACTGCTATCAGTTTCCCCCAATCTAAAAAGGAAAACCAAAACATCTTACTTTGGGGAAACATTCCCCTTTCCCCGATGGACATAAAACATAAAAAGGTTTCCTTGTGAGAAACCCCCTGCAGCGGGGAACCACGTAGAGGAAGAAATAACAAATTAAAAGGGCAGCCGACCTCCCCAACAAAGTTTTCACCAACTAAAAAGGCCCTTTATCGGAGACAGAGCTCAAACCCATGGATCTTGCTCAATTTTTCCCTTTTAAAAATCATCTAAGGTACACCCCTGCCCCTTTGCCACCCAATTTTGGCCCCCCCAAGTAAGAAAGTTTTGGGTTCCTGTTTGGGGTTAGTAAATTTATTGTAAAATAAAGGTTCCCCTGTTAATAAAAGGGGGGTTTCCCCCCGACTTTATATGAAAAGGAATTTTTTTCCTTTTCCCCAAATTTGAAAGGGAAAAAATTGGGGAAAGGGAAAAAATCAGGTTTTTTAAATTTGTGTGTAAGAGGGGTTTTAAATTGTTATAAAAATAAAATTGCCCTTTTAGTGGGTTTAAAAGATTGAGAACTGATTTGAGTTTAAAGTTTTCCTATGGCAAAAAAGTAAATATAGTCAAAAAGATAATTTTGAACAAAGGGTGAAAGGGGCAAATTTTATGTCAGTTTGAAAAGGGGTTTTTACATTTCTCAAATGCACTTTAATGCTGATCTATATACTTTAGGGAAAGATTAACCGAGAGCAAGCACAGCATTTTTAAAATTGAAAGTTTTTTATGTTTAAATTTCTGACGTTTGTTTTGTTTCCTTACTATTTTAAAAAAATTCGATACCCCCCAAACCCTTTTTTTACAAAAACAAATCCCCCCACGTCTAAGGGATAAATGTTTTTAAACTCGGGCAGCGGGAAATCCATTAGATGGAAAGAGCCCATACCAGAGAATGACATGTTTCCCCCCCCCCCTGTCCCACAAAGGGAATTTTTTCAGTGGGGGCCCTAAAATCAGCGCCTATACATTTCTGGGAAAAAAAATGGGGCCCAAAACACAGCCGTGGCACAACCCAAAAAACCCGGGCTATGGAATCGGCCCAAACCAAAGCCCCGAAACCCAATTTCCCCAAAACCCCCGACTCCCCCACTCCCTCTACATGGCCGCAAGTTTAAATATAACTTTTTTGGTCGGGCCACAGTGAAGCTTGTTTCAGAGGGGGAACCCAAATCTTTTTTAAACCACTGAAAGGTCTTTGGCCCGTAAATGCAGCCCCCAGTTTTTAAAGGGGGGGGTTTGGGAATTTTTCTTTTAGGCTAAGGGAATCTTTTTCAGATCCCAAAAACATTTTTTGCCTTTGCCATGAGGTGCCATTTTGAATTTTTCAGCGACCATTTTTTTGAGAAGTTATTACCCCTAAATTTAACACCCTTGTCCCAACCCCAAACCGAAACCCTTTTAAACGGGCGAGTCACATGACACCAAAAGGGGGGTAACTGGCAAAATTTTGGGGATCTTTGTGGAAAAACAATTTTAAATATAAATATATATAAAATAAAAATATAATTTTTATATATAAATATATATATAAAAATATATTTTATTTATTATCTTTGATACACTATATTAATTAATCTTTAAATACATAATAATACACAACACACATTTCCTATATAGCGATCACCCCTGTAATTTCCATTAGGTACAGAATAGTGGCCTAAACAAATGATAGTTTTGGCCGAGACTTTGCTAGACTGGAATTTAGATGATCAGGCTGTACAAGACCAGGGAAATTACTTGAACCTGAGAAAGAACATTAGAAAGAGAAAGCTTAAGGGCAGAATCTCCCAAGACAGTGAGCTTCAGCAGTACTGATGTGGGACTCCTTTGGTGTGATTCCCCATGGCTGTGCACCAATAGGCGCCCGCTGCATTTGTGCTCAGGGATAAAAGGGTAATGATTTTTGGGGAGAGCAAAAGGGAGCTGAAAAAAATGGATTTTTACAATGCCCATCTTACGGTCAGGGAAGAAACTAAATAACATTGTTTAATATAGATTCAGTTGCTAGCTGGAATAACTTTAAATAAAAATGAAGCAAGTGTTGTTCATGCAGTCTTTACTTACCTTGGATGCAACAATTGTGGTCTGCTGGTGCCATCATCTTCCTGCTTGATAACTGGGTACCAAGAAGGTAATTCCAATGTCTGGATATGTTCAGTCTAAAAAAAGGAAACAGTAAATGCTTGGTCAAGTTTCAGCCTATGGACTAAAGTAAAAATTTCAGCTTCTAGAGGACTGGTCAGCTCTCTCAACATGTAAAACCTTGCAATGTCCATAAAATAACAAAATAGAACTCTATATACATAACTAGGAGAAACAACAGGAACAAAACAGACGTCTAAAATTTACGATTGCACCCCTCAACATCTCCTCCCTCACCTGGCATGGCACACAGGGGGCCGGTTTTCTCGTGGGTTTTTTCAATTTTTTTCGGACAAAAACCCCAAAAAAAACCATCCCTAGACGATAAAAAACCCGTTCCGTATCCACAAAAAGGATTTTCAGCCAGACAGATTTGTACATTGCCGGCGTTCCGAAAAACCTGCAACATGCACAATCTTGTTGCTGTGCTTGTCAATGGTTAAGTGTGCTCTGAGAATACATCTTCTTTAAACAGGGGTACCAAAACCCCCCATTTCAGCCCCCCATTTTTGTTTCACACACTTCATCACTCCCTCACTTGGGACTTCTGTCAAAGAGTTCTGTCGGGTGGGAGGGTTTTCCACTTCACTTTTTTATGTAAACCAAACCCATAATAATAACATTTTAAACCCTTAAGTAAAACCAACACCTATTAAAGGGGGGTTTTTCGTTCAAAAAAATCTTTTTGAATAAGGGACAGTGAAAACAAACAACTTTGCATTTGGGTGTCATTTTCAAAGCTGTCTCTTTTCTCTGTCTCCCTTATTCTCCGTTTCTGTAAACAAACTTCCCTTGTCTGGGCAAATCCTCCCCCTCTCTTTCATTGGGTGCCGGCTTTTTAATTAGCATTCTGTGGGGCCCCCGGGTCAAAATCGCGAGCGCGCATACCTGGCTTTGCTCCCTGGGGACTGCCGGCTTTTTGTCCCCCCTTTTTTTTTTCTGTTTTAAAAGAGTTCCGGGCAGCGCAATAGCCCGGAATGACTTTAAGGCCCCTTTCACACGGCTTTTTCCCCGACGGTTGGGCGCCGTATTCCGCGCCGATTTCGCTTCAATACGGCCCAATCCGGGGAGTCATTACGGTAACCCACTGCTCTCATTGAGAACATTGGAAATCCTCGCTCCTCCCCGCTCGGCAAATCCGCCGGGGGGAGAAAGTGACATGCACATATTTACGCGCAACGCGCCGTAAACAATGCATTGTCTATGGGCCGGGAGTGGCGCCCCCGCCGTGCTCCGCCCGCCCCGTAATTACGGCGATTTGTGCGCTCAATAAGCGCACAAACCGCCTGAATAAGCCGTGGAACACGGCCTAATCGTCTTTCCATACATTCCCCGCTGCCTCTGTCTGGTCCGGAATGCCTGTCTTAGTGAGCACATTCCAGGCATGCTCAGTAGCACGGAATGTGCTTGAGACACCATCTCATTCCTCTCACTGTCTTCAGGGAGCCCTTGCAGTGAGGGGTCAGGATCAGAGAGTAGGGGTCATCTCCAGCGCATCAGTGTTATTTATATTGGTATGCGGGCAGTTCTTCGTCAGTTTTAAATAAGAAGACTAGTGAAGCACAGACCCCGGTGATTGGATTCGTATGCACACAGACAAGGGAGGTGGAAGAGCCCAGCTGTGCTGTCACCTCCCTCTGATGTTAAACAAACACTAGACTCATGAAGGAGCACAGAAAGGGAAGGGAGGGGATGATGTCATCCCCCTGCAAAAAAAGAAACACCCAGATGGGAGGGGAAGAAACTCCCCTGCATTCCAGGAAATGAGATTTAGAAAGATCTCAGAAAGAGCCAACGAAGGAAGCGATAAATCCCCTTTAAGTTTCGTTTCACCCCTATTCCCACATACAGTTGAAATCACAAGTTTACATGCACTATATAAAAAGACACATCTGCATGTTTTTCTCACTATCCGACATTAAATCAGAATAACCCTTCTCCGTTTTAGATCAATTAGGATTACAAAAATTATTTATATTTGCCAAATGCCAGAATAATGAGAGATAATTTAAGACATTTTTATTACTTTCTGCAAAGTCAAAAACATACATACATACATACATTTCATGAGAATTTGGTAGCATTGCCCTTAAACTGTATGACTTGTGTCAAACGTTTTGGATATCCTTCCACAAGCTTCTCACAATAGTTGGTTGGAATTTTGGCCCATTCCTCCTGGCAGAACTGGTACAATTGAGCCATGTTTGTGGGTCGCCTTGCCCGCACCTCCCTTTTCAGCTTTGCCCATAAATTTTCAAAAGGATTGATATAAGGGCTTTGTGATGGCCACTCCAAACCATTGACTTGGTTATCCTTAAACCACTTTGTAACCAGTTTGGAAGTATGCTTCTGGTCACTGTCCATTTGGAAGACCCATTTCCACACAAGCTTTAACTTCCTGGCTGATGTCTTGAGATGTTGTTTCAGTAATGCCACATAATCTTCTTTCTTCATGATGCCATTCATTTTGTGAAGTGCACCAGTCCCTCCTGCAGCAAAACAACCCCACAACGTGATACCGACACCCCCATGTTTCATAGTTGGGATGTTGTTCTTGGACTTCCAAGCTTCTCCCTTTTTCCTCCAAAAGTAATGGTGGTCGTTATGGCCAAACAGTTCAATTTTAGTTTCGTCAGACCATAGGACATGTCTCCAAAAATGTAGGTCTTGGTTTCTGTGTGCATTTGCAAACATTAATCTGGCTTTTATATGTTTCTTTTGGAGTAATAGCTTTTTCCTGGCAGAGTGGCCTTTCAGCCCATGTTGATACAGTACTCGTTTCACTGTGGATAATGACACAATCTTACCGTCTTCCATCAGCATCTTCACAATGTCTTTTGTTTTTGTGCTTGGGTTGATATGCACATGTCGGACCAAAGCATGTTCATCTCTGAGACAAAGAACCCGTCTCCTTCCTCAGCGGTATGATAGCTGGACCTTCCCATCTTTTTTGAACCTGCAATTGTTTGTACAGATGAATGAAGCACCTTCAGATATTTGGAAATAGCACCCAAGGATGATCCAGTCTTGTGCAAAAGTCCACAATTCTCTTACTGATATCTTGGCTGATTTCTTTAGACTTTCCCATGATGTTACAAACAGAAGCAGTGTGTTTCTGGTGTGACTTAAAATACATCCACAGGTGTCTCTCTAAGTAACTCAGATGTTGGGAATAACATGACACCATCATATGGGCTATATCAAATTGTTTAAAAGCATAGCAATCCTAGTGTATGTAAGCTTTTGACTTTGCAGAAAGTAATAAAAATGCCTTAAAAAATTCTGTCTCATTATTCTGGCACTTGGCAAATATGGATAATTTTTGTTCTTAATTGACCTAAAACGGGGAAGGTTTATTCTGATGTCATGTCAGATAGTGAGAAAAACATGCATAGGTGTCTTTTTATATAGTGCATGTAAACTTCTGGTTTCAACTGTAGATTGTAAGCTCTTGCAAGCAGGGTCCTCAAACCTTGTCTGAACCTTAAGTACATTTTTACTGTGTAATGTTTGTTTTTTGTCTGTACTTATACCCTTTATAATGTAAAATGCTGTGGTATAAGTTTGCGCTCTATAAAGATTATTATTATTCCTCTCTATTTTTTTCTCCAGAAAAACGCATGTTAAAAATTTATAATTTATAATGTAGAATTGATACTATGAGAAACATACCTATTTACTAATAGCAGGAAAGCAGACAGGTGCTTTCTAATGATAAAATAACATTGGTATACATAGCGTTAAACCACAATATACAAAATGTAGAATTAAACATGACAAATTTAAATTACTGAAGTGAAGGTCTGTCTAACGGTGTATAAATAAAAAAAAAAAAAAATTAAAAAAAAAAAAAAAAAACAGTCATTGTCATAAAATATTTAACTCACCAGTGACCCAGAATAGAGGCTTTGGTTGGTGCTCTGTCCTTTACTAACAGCTGGCACATGACATACTTTTGGCATCACAGCCGAGCTGCTAGTTGCACATAACTTTAACATTTTTTGTTTTATTTTGTAAATGGTGAATAACTCACTTATAGAACCAATTAACTCTTGAGGCTGGATTCACAAGTTACTTTTTTGCTGCATTTTCAACTGCATCAATAAAGTATGTAGAAAAAGCAGGTGTTTAAAAAATGCATAAAAACCGCTAACTTTTTTTTAGCATGTAAGTGCTTTTGTTACTAACTTAAATTTGGAACACAAGTGAAATTGCGGTTAAATGAAAAATGCATGCATTTCTATTGCTGCACGAGTTTTGGTGTGTTCAAGAAATGTAGCATGTGAACCCAGACTAAAAAGGGTGGTGCACCACTGGATAAGAGTATGTTCACAAGGCTTATTTTGGGGCACAATTCGGCACGTATTTTGCGGCGTACTGCGCTTAATGCATGGGGAAATGCGGCCCATAATTACGGTAATCCATAGCCGTCATAGAGAACTATGGATTACGCCTCCTCTCCCCGACATGTCAATTACTTGCGGCGAATAATGCATGTAATGCATGTCTATGGGGCCGGCGGGCTGCCGGCCCCCCCTCCCCTCTGGAGTACGCGCTGATTAGCGCAAGCTCCCGAAACACACGATGTATTCTGCCGCACACTGTACGCGCCGCAGTACATCGTGTGAACATATCCTAACCCTCCAGCTATTGAACATTAAAGGGGTTGTCTCACTACATCGATTCATTTTACCTCAGTCCTGGTTTCTCAGTATCATTTTTGAATTCAAGGGCGTGGTTACTGGCTTCTACAGGCTACTTGACCTGCAGTGATCCGCTGCTGAGGACACAAGGTCTGTAACTAAAGCTACCAGTGCTGGCAGCCTATTAGGAGAGATCCAACAGGTCTGTAGCTATAGCGACTTGAGGAGCTGATGCAGCACATACGAGATAGGATATCTAGGAATAGGTAGGACACTGTTAATGGACATATATTGCAAAGTGACTTGTTTTTGCAAGATCTTTAACATATAAAGCAATCCTTGTAGTGAGACAACCCCTTTAAGGGTGCTTTCACACAGTGCAGTTTTGGTGCAGTTTTAACTGCGCTCCAATTAAACTGCCTTTATTACCAGCAAGCTTCTTTTATTTGTCTAAATTGTTCAGAAAGGTGTTTCAAGTAAGTAATCAATGACTGTGTTTGAAGTCTTGTGGATTACAAACACACTAATTTATTACTCACTTTCCAAACAGTTTAGATAAGTAAAAAGTTTGCTGGCAATAAAGGCACATAATTGGAGCGCAGTTAAAACTGCACCAAAACTGCGCTGTGTGAAAGCACTCTAACTGATCACCACCGATTTAGTCAGTGCTTTTAACCCTGCCTGGACTGGAATTTGTGACAAAAAGTCAAGCAGATATAAACACAGAAATAATCAGTCACTTTAAAATTTTGTTCAATTATGGAAACGTGTCTCGGTTTTACTGTAATATAGTGCACCCTATGTTAATGGAATGGAAGGACTCCTCTTATATTTAATCTGTTTTACACCAAGTATAATTGCACATTTAGCCTCTGTGATTGCATTTCCATCCTAAAATCATAAAGAGGTACTGGCTGTCAGCACCAGACCATAAATTATTCCTGCACTCAATAAAATGGTCTTCATTATAATATAGCACACATTTATATAACCCCAAAAAACTAGATAATAAAAGCAAACAAGTATAAACCGTATAATATATGACCTGTTCTATATGATCATATAAAAGATGTAATAGGATCAAAGATGAGAGAATAAAAAAGGGAGGTAAACACAAAAGAGCTACCTCCTATGTGCCCTATACATATTACCCTGGCCCTATAGCCTAACCATGGACTGCGTCCTGCCTGAGGTTCTTACGTGTTTACATGGTCTCACCACGCTACTTCTTGCCTAAGGCCATATTTGGGCCAAATTTTTTAGGGCTGGGTTCCTGATGGGGTCACCCTTTTTGGAGTGGTTACTCCATGGATATTCTTCAGAGGTAGTATAGTCTGTGTAAAGACACATGAAGGGTAACCATTCCATATTTGACCTCCTCTTTCATTTTCACATCTGTGGTCCTACTGCCTATTCTACAGCATTATACATTACAGGCTTATGTTTATTGTTTGCATTTATGTATTGTCTCGTTTTGTTGGCTTCAACGTTATATGGCTGTGTGCAATATAAAAATAAGATTTTGTATTATTTCAGACACATTTTTATTATGTTTTACCTACGCATAGTCCTTTTTGAGCTCTTATTCTCTTAAGGTTATGTGCAGATATATTGCGTCAAACGCATCCAAAACGTATCACAAAGTATAGTACGCACTTGGGTACGTTTTCTGGACTGGAGAAACGTATCCCTATAGTTTCTATTGCCTTTTCAATGCATTAAACGCATGAAGAATTGACATGTCAATTATGTGAACGCAATACAAAAACGTATGAAAAACGACGATATGTATTTTACATTGTAATCACACCTAAATACGTATTGGGGTCCGTTTTTCAGTATGTAAAATATTCTCAAAATCTTATTTAACAAACGCAGTGTGAACATATCCCAAGACCGACAGATAATCACAATCGCATTTATGTGTAGTAAAAATCACCCCTATAACACGATACTAGTAGACTGGAGATAACTGTGCCATGCAATCACTCGGTTCGTTATCTAGCCATATTAATCCGAGGGGAAGTTAAATTCTTACAAACTCAATGATTATCTACAAGAGAAAAAGCCTCCAAGGTAACGCAATGTGACACTCGTTTCATCTCAAAGACAGTGTGACCTTTCGTAGGTGCATCTAGTTCTCTAGCCGTCCTAATTGCATACAGCAGTCCCGCAGTAGAGTCCTGCATCTTACTTCTCCGGTTTAAAGACATGAGGCTCAGCTTTTTCCACAAACTGAACCTTCTGCATGGTCCGCTGACTTGGGAGCAGGCATAGCATCAGCATTTTGTTTCATTATATAATACATGGTGCAGTATGTAAAAAGCAGGAGTTCATTGCCAGTGCACGTTTCTTTCATATTGTGCAATGACATATAGGTGAACTCTGCTTAAGTGAATCTCTTTATGTACCAGTTATTAATTTTTAATAATACAATGTATTGACTTGTATTGTGATAACCCGGATGGTCCAAAGTATGCCATGGGAAATGCATGTGACTCCTGTACTCTGTACAACCTGCTCCCATTCATTCAAAATATGTTCAGACACTGCAGATGTTTTCTGCTGCAGAATTTCCACGTGTAACATTTGCTGTGTGAGTTTCACCATTTTGTGTAGAATGAGTGAAATCCTCTGTGAAATGTACTGAAAAAAAAATTCACGCCATAATAGGCATGCCGCAGATTTGAAAATCTGCAGCATGACCTAAAATCTAGAAAGGAAAAATGCACAACATGAATGAGGTTTAGTAAAATCCCATTTCCGAGCATTGTACTGTAAATTTGTAGCAGACAAATCCGCAATGTCTGAATATGCAGAAGCTTAGGAGACAAGAAATGGCATAGATCCTGCCTTACCCAATTCTATTCAATGTGCAGCACAAACCTGGAGAGATCCGGCTGCAATAGCTTTTTGAGGAGCCCATTCTTCTGAGGAATTATTCTGCACAGTGCAACATCTATGTAAATGCTCTATTTCACATTTTGCCCAAACGGTAGGTACACTTTAATCTACGTATCAAAACTAAATCCTAAACTAATAAGAGCGAAAATGTCAGAGCAAATCACAGTAAAAAGCTTAAGGGGAGTCTAGTCGGTCATTAGGAGAGAGCACTGATGAATATTACTGGCGACACTTCATACCTGATTTTATCGGGCTAGTTCAAACAATGAATAAAAGATGTAAGGAATCTCAGAGAGCATAATTGCTGTTAAACCCATGAGGGTTATGAATTTTTTGAAGATTTCTTAGTTTGAACATTACTCCTTTTGTAACACAAAGTCAAGTTATATGTGCAATAATCTGGGAGGATTTCTTCTCCAGACACTGATGCGAACACAAAGTCCTTTAAAGGGGTTTTCTCATTTCAAAGATCATAGTTCAACAGGTGGGGGAAGAAAAATCTAAGCTTGTAGGCCCTTGGTTACCATAAGCAAAGTGCTATGGTTTAAGAGAATGGGCCGTTTGTTTAATTGTTGGAAGTGAGAGAGAGCTCCGGTCAGGTTACGCCCAGGTCCTATTCGGGAACACGCGTCAGAAGGAGTAGTAGGGAGAGGCGTGTATGGAGGGAGCAGGGGGCATGTGTGCCGGGGGATAGTTCCACCCCCCCGTCCTATTGGGAAAAGCCGGGGACGGGGAGCTGTGCAAGGAGCAGCAGGTACTTGTGAAGGGATGAGAGGCGAATGAATGGTTACATGTGCGGGGTTGTGGTTCTTCACTGACAGCAATCGGTCAGCGTTCGGGGCGGGTTTGCTGTGTTGTTCACGACGCGATTAAGTTGACTTCGGTGCGGGGTTCGCTGCGTTTTTTCGGGAGACTGTCGAGCGTGTGGTGGGGGTTTTTGCGTTTGTTCACCAGAGGGTAAGTCGAGGGGTCGGTGCGGGGTTGCGCGTCGTCATGAAGCTAGTAAGTTGGGACGTGTGCTGGGGACTGGTTGTTCACCGAGAGGATAAGTCATCGTGGACAATGACGGGGTTCGCTTGCGTTCGTTCACTGACAGCGATAAGTGATGTGAGCGGTGCGAGGAGGTTCGTGCGTTTGTTCAGGAGAGCTATCAGTCGACGCGTGAGGTGCGGGGTTTGCTGCGTTTGGTCACCGAGAGGGATAAGTCGACGTGTGCGGTGCGGGGTTTGCTGCGTTTGTTCACCGAGAGGGATAAGTCGACGCGTGCGGTGCGGGGTTCGCTGCGTTCGTTCACTGACAGCAATCTGTCGACGCGTTCGGTGCTGGGTTCGCTGCGTTCGTTCACTGACAGCGATAAGTCGACGTGTGCGGTGCGGGGTTTGCTGCGTTTGTTCACGGAGAGGGATAAGTCGAGGCGTGCTGTGCGGAGTTTGCTGCGTTTGTTCACCGAGAGCAATCAGTCGACGCGTGCGGTGCGGGGTTTGCTGCGTTCGTTCACAGACAGCTATAAGTTGACGTATGCGGTGCGGGGTTTGCTGCGTTCGTTCACTGACAGCGATCAGTGGTCCTGCAGCAGAGAGAGAGATCTTGTGCAGTCCGATGTAAACACAAACAGATAAAGTGTATAGTTTTGTTCTGCAGATCTCTGGAGGTCAGAGGTGTAATAATCTGCAGGATATATCACTTTGTATAAACGGCAGCCAAATGATGAAACAATAAAACCCCTTTAAGGGTATGTTCACATGGCGTTTTTGGATGGTTTTTTGGACCCAAAAAATCGCACCCAAAAAAAGTGCGTCGATCGGAACCAAGCGCAGTTCCCCCTAAGTTTATTGCAGGGCTCTGCTGCGTCTTTCGGACCAAAAATTTTACATGTCAATTCTTGGAACGGATCGGAAAACGAAATATAAAAGCTCCTAAATGAAGCCGATATGTGCATTGGGCAGGTAAAATCATGTGATTGTTAAGCTGTTTGGGTCCGTGTGATGGACAAAAAACCGGGCACAAAAGCGTTGTTCACACAACACGCCGTGGTAAAATACCCTTTAAAGGGAAACAAACCATACTTTTTGTTTCACATATTGATAAAAATATGAAAACTAACATAGGGTTTTTTTTTTTTTTATAATTTTTTAAAACTTCCCCTATGACACGACCCTGGTGCTCCCCAACTTCCCCCCTCTGGGCAGAGAGAATTGTTTTTATGTTTTCCTTCCAGGCAGCTAGGGCCCTAAGAATAAGTGTTATCAGCAAGACCTGAAAGTGTAAAAAAAAGGCGGGGAATCCCCAATTGAGAAAAATATGAACCCATTTCCTTTCATTATTGCCCTTCATTACCCTTTTTGTCTAGTCTAAGGGTTTTCAGGCCTTCCCAAAAAAACAACAAAGCGATCGTTTTATTTCCTACTTTTTAATGTTACTAATCAGAAAAGGGCCCCTGCAGTAAAAAGTTACCCTCCCCTGCCATTCGGAAGTTTTTTTCTTGCAGTTACTTTCACAGCAAGAAAAGGACAAGATTTTATATATGTCATTTTTAATTGCATGGAACTGCTGAAATAAAAATGTTTTCCAGGAACATTGGTTTTAAAAAAAAAAAAAAAAAACTCTTTCTGATGAAAGTGTCCTTTTAAACAGACTATGACTAAAATGATAGTATGTTAGGCATTTGCGAAAATTATTTTATATAATGCATTATATAACATTCTGCACTATATAAAGTTCATTTTCTTGTATGGACCAGCTATAATATTGAAATTTATGACAGGTGAAGTGGACAACATTGATTACATTGCAATTAAGATGGCGAAATTTCTAAAAAAATTCGATTGGGTCACTTCGCCGTTTTTTTCCCCGACAAAATTCGTTTTGTTCGAATTACTTCGGACAAATCGCGTTAAAAAACAGCTATTTTTCCCGGCCCCAGGCCGCGGGTGGAGAACGTTTTTGCCATGCTTTTAAAATGCGAGGGAGCTTGGGTTTTGGGCTTCATACAATGTTGTGTTTTTGTATGACCGCACTGATGCCGCCGCTCTGAAACGTTCCAAAAAAAATTCCTGGGACTTAAAAGGGAAAAATGACCAAAAAACTTAAGGGGAAAGCCTGATAAATCATGCCAGCGAAATGGAAAAAAACAACTGAGAGCTCAGGGGCAAAATTAAATGGAAGAGTGTGGGGGTTGACGGGGCAGCCCACAGCAGAGGTAGGCAGTGGCACAATGACATTATGGGCGGCAAAAAAAGTATTAGGCCCCAGAAGGCCCCAATGATGAGAGGGAGGTCCCCCGGGGGAGCAGTATGAGGTCAGGCAGTGGGTCAATGACATTTGGAGGCGGCAAAAACGTATTAGGCCACAGAGGGCACAATGTACAGTGTGGAGGGACGACAGCACAGCATGGGTCAGGGAGTGGCACAATGACATTTCTGGAGGCGGGAAAAAAATATTACCACAGAGTGGCACAACACACAGTGTGGAAGTACGGGGGCAGCATATGAGGTCAGGCAGTGGCAAAAAGGGACATTCTGGAGGGGGGGCAAAAAAAAAATTTATTAGGCCACAGAGTGGCACAAAGGATTTAGAGCGGGGGTGGGGGCGCAGCAGCAGGGGAATCAGGCAGGGGCCCCACAATTACTTTTCTGGGGGGCGGCAAAACATTTAATTAAAGGCCACAGAGGGGCAAAAATTCCCCACAGTTGGAGGTCACGACGCAGCGCCATGAGATCAGGCAGGGGGCCCCAATGACATTCTGGGGGCCGGCCCCAAAACAGTTTTGGGGCCCCCAGAGGGGCCCAAAATTTGACTGGGGGGAGGTCACACAGAACAGCATGAGATCGGGGGCAGGGCAAAATTTGACACTTTTTGTGGGGGGAAATGGCAGCGCCACAGAAAACAGAAATGGGGTCAGACAGGGGCACAATAAACCCAGTGTGGATGTCACGGCAACGCAAAAGCCCCACAGAATAAAGGCCCCCTTTTGAGTGGCCCCAAAGGACGGGAGGGTTGAGGTGGGTGGCAATAACCCGTCCCTGGTAAAGATGGTGGTAGGGAAATGGAGAAAAATGGGGAGCAGATGAGTGGCAAAAAAGGGGGGTAGGGGGGGGCTCCCGAATAGTGGCGAGGCAGGGGTTTGAAAACCCCGACGAGCCTAAAGGGATTGGTGTTGGAAAAACCTGGCCCATTTAAAGCCTGAATTTAACTTGGGCCAAAAGGGCATCGTTCCACCAATTTTTCCCCTGGAAAAAGGGGTTCTCCTTGGGGGAAAAAAATGGCCCCCGGAAAATGAACACTTTGCCCCTTGGAAGGGCCCCACTAAAATGGGCCCGGGGGGACAGCTTCTCCACTGCAAAAAACGGGAAGTTTCGGCCCCAATCCCCGTTGGGTGCCCCCCTAGTCCAGCGGGGTCTTTAACTGAGGTTTGGGAAAGGCTGCCCAAGTTTGGCCACAAAACCCGGGGTTTGGGCAGGGCTGCTCCAGGCCCGTGCGGGGCTGGCGGGAAACCCCCCTCACTAGGGGGTGAAGGAAAAATTCTTTATCAGGGGACTCCGAATTTGGTTTTACGGGGGAGGGGGTTACGTCTTACCCCCCCCCCTTTCCCCAGCAGCCGGGGCAGTATTTTTTGAGCGGGTGAGGGGAAAAACCCCCGGGCAGAATGTAGAGGAGGGGCAAAGCCGGGACATAGGGAGCGCCAAAAATGATTACCGAGGATTTCCCCCAATTTTTTTTGGGGTTTTTTTCCCTTTAAATTAGCTGGGAAAAGGGTTCCCATTTTTGACAGGTAGCGAGGGTCCAATAGGGTGGAGGCCAGAAAGTCATTTTTTGCCGGATGCTGACTATTCCTGTCACTAGCCAGGCAAATAAGCTGCTGCGGGCCATCTGCACAAGTGATCCGGGGGGCCCCTGTCCTTTTCCCACTGTTTCTCCCACGGTGTTTGGGGGGTCATATGCCTCGCTTCCTATTCCATCCCCCTGCTCCAGCTGCTCCTGCTCCTCCTTCGAAACCCGGGGTAGAAAAATCCACTAAATTTCACCGACAATGTTTCCCTTCCAAAGTCCTCCCCCCAAATTTCTCCCCACCGGACTCATGGGGCCACGAGATGTAGTCGCCCGTCTCCAGTCCCTCCCCCAGACAGATTTTTCAGATTTTTTCCGGGACTGAAGAGTGGAATGATTTTTCACCCCTTTTGTCCTGGCGCGGACAAATAAGTCGCCTCCGAAAGGGGCCTCAAAAAAAACGGCAGGTGTCAGCATGAGTGACTGTCTGACATAAAAGTTAACAGGGAGTAGTTGTTCTGCCCGGGATCTAAAAAAAAATCTTTTAATGGGCCTTTTCTTGTTCTTACAGTCGGTCCAACATGGCGGGTGGAATTCCAGGGGTGGAAACATCGCATTCAGAGTGTTTTGGGGGGGACCCGTTCTGCCCCTCAACTGGGAGGGTTTTCCCTGGCTTTGTCGTTTTGGATAAAGTGCTGCACATTTTCCCGGCCTTTTAGAATGTTCTGAAGATGGTGGAAGATTCGGGAAAATTTTTCCAACCAAATTTGGGGAAAACCGGCGCCCATGCAGGGCGCATTGACCATGCCTCCTCGGTGCACGCGGACCCCTTTTTTCCCCCCCCTTGCCCGCCAGGTTCCGATTGAGTTGGCGCGGAGAAAGCCACACATCATTTCTTGCTGCATGACACGGGGCATTCCCCCCCTGTGTGACTTCGTTTCGAGGCAAGCCGGTTAAATACGTGACACCGCTGTGCCCTACACGGGTTTGTGGGCAGTATTAGGAGGCTGAATGGGGGTGGTGGGGAGGAGAAGGGGCGGACATTGGCGAGGTGCACAGTTTGCAAGTGGGGGGAGAAAGCGGGGGTCTCCCGTCCAAGTTGGTTTGGGGTGCCTGGGCGGAAGCACATTCACCCCTGGGCCGAAAAGGCATGTACTGCCCGACGAGTTTCGCTCCAACGTCCCCGCTGCGTGTACCTTGAACAAAACCCCATAAAACTCAAGGGGCGCCTACCTTTTTTGTTTTACATATTTATGAAGTGCTGGTACTCAAAGAACCGAAAAACCCCCTTTCAGGGTTGCTATAACCAAAATTTCCCCGGTTGCACCTCCCCCCCACAAAACATTTTTGCCCCCCACCTTCTGTCTCTCCCCCCCTTCCTTTGATTGTAAGCCCTAGGGCAGGGACCTTTTCTCCCCCTGTACCAGTTTTTTAGTCATTTTTGTCACTTTTTAAATTTTCTGACCCAAAGTTATTTTTGTACCCCCCTGAAAAGTACAGCGCCTGGAATCAAAGGGGGCCCAAAAAAAAGAAATAATAATAAAAAATAATAATACGGCTTGGGGCCTCCATTCGGTGGCACAAAACCATTAGTTCTCTGAACGGGCAGGGTCCCCCATTTTGGGAAAAGGGGGGGACTCAGTTTTCCAAAAATTGGACAGGGGGGCAGGTCCTGTGCACCTTAAATGGTTGGACCCATAAGTTGTTTTTGCAATCGCCTCCGTGAAAGATGCTGGCGCATGATAGGAGGGCAGGGCATCTGGACGGGAGATGATGTCAAAGAGAAAAAAGCTCCCTTTGCAGGGTGGGGGAGCCCGACTGGCTGCAATTGGGGTGCGGCCCCTGGGCGTGCGCTGCGGCGGGAGGATGGACCCCCCACTGGCCCCGTTTTTCCCAGGCCCCCGGATGGTGTGCGCAGTGGCGCAGGGCCGTTTTGCCAACGTTAGCTCCTGGCCACGCTTCCCTTTCGCCCACAGATTCTAACATATACCCATATTACGGCTCCTCGGGGGTCTTAGCAAACAACTGCCACACCGCCGAGTATCGGATTTTACCGCCAACGCACCGCACTGAGTGCCCTACTGCCACCGCTGAGCCCTGTGCCGCTACTTTCTTGGACTGCGAAGCGGGTTTTTTACCCCGTGGCCGCTTGGCTCCGACCTCACCCCTGCTGCTATCCTCTGACTCACGGCCACACGACCCACTTGCTGGCTGTGTTTGCTGCCTGACGCGCAAGCTGATTGCCCTCTTCTCCTGACGATGATGAGCCCTTCCCTCACCCGGCTCCCAAGTGCGGTCGGTACATCACCCATCTATTTGTGTTTTCAATCGTCACTGCGTCCTCATCCCCGGGGTTTCTTGGTATCCCGAGGCTGACCTCTCACAACATGACCTCCCATGCCATCTCCCACATCTATACTTTGCCGCCTACTGCAAAGAAGCAGGCAAATTTTGGCCCCTTTTCTTCGCTGCCAAGTAGCTGTTGACTCCCCTCTCAAATTGTTCACCCTCCTATATAGTGTCGTGAGCCCAGATCACATACTAGATCTCAGGCTGAGGGAACCGGATGGGACAGGGGCGGGTTGAGGACAGGTGAGGGCCGCTGACCCGCTTCCCGGGCCATGCCAACTATGGGTTGTGTCTGACGTTGCCACCGACTCTTGGCTGGGGTTTGTCAGATGTCATCTTGGGAGGAAGAGGATGACCTAGTCAACCAATCATGAACCCTTGGGTTGCTTAACAACACAGGGCCGCTTGATGACCGGGGCTGTGGGGGCCTCACCGAGTGACCCCTGCTGCGACGTCCCCTTTTGCTGTGCTGCGACCTGGGCCTGTTCCAGGAATTGTTTGGCCACTGCCACTCGCAGGTGCAGAGCCTGCCACCTCTCTGTCTGACATACTGTTTGTTCTAAAATGTACAGACACTGTTTGATGATGATATCTGTATATGAAAAATTTTACCCCCTGTTTTTGACTCCAAATAAAACCCAAGTAACAAGCTTGGGTAACCCTTGGAAAATAAATTGCGCTCCACAAATGGCCAGGAAAAATTTACTTGTATGTGTCGTTTAAAAACACTGTGTGTTTTACTAAATGAAAAAGCACAAACAGGTTTTTAATTAACCTTCGGACATAAATTTAGGCTACGGGAAAAATGTATATATTTTGGCGTTAAAAAAGACGGTTTTATTTTTGTCAGCACACCACAAAAACAACGTTTAAATTAACCCCTGGATGTAAATTGCACCAAAGAATTGAGCCCCACAAAATAGTAGCTTTGTAAACGTGTGCCATTTGCGTGTTTTTCTATGCCACACAACAAGAGATACAGTTGTAATTAACCTTTGCTTTTGAATAACGCTGCCGGAAAAAATTTATATTTTTTGGCGTTTAAAAAAGACGGTTTCTTGGGGCCAGCACACCAGCAAAACAACGCTTAATTAACCCCTGGATGTATATTGCGCATAGAATTGAGCACCAAAAAAGAAGTGGTATTTGTATTGTAAAAACGCTGTTTCTTTAAATGAATACAACAGGAAACTGGGTTAGATCCCACTTGGATATTGAATGTATATGCAGCTGTAGTGGACGCACACTGGATTTCAGATCCAATACCCCAAAAAATTAGAAATAGAACATTAAGAGAACAATCTCTGAGACAAGCTGAGACACCCCACAGAAATCGCTATTTTAAAAATCAATTCTTCAGTAAGGGGCTATCAGCCGCGGGAGCACCTTTCCCTGATGAGCACAGTAAAGAGAGTGTGAGCTCCCGGCGTCGCGCCCGGACTTATAAAAGTGCGGTGGGCGTCACAGAATCCCGCCGGTCTCTGATTGGGGTTCACCTTGCACATTGTCATGCAGGTATGCCCTTCTTCCTCCCAGAGTGCTTTGCCCCATGTAGCGCCATGTGCTCGCAGCCATTTTATCAATCAAAAGCACACTTCGTTCACCCGAAGTACCCCAAAGTTCGACTTCGTTCCGAACCGAAGTTTTCCCGAAATTCTAAACGAATTCCACTTCGTTAGAATCGATTTGCCCATCTCTAATTGCAATCTGTCAATGAGTTGGGATGATAATAGTATTGTATCCTTCACCACCAAAAATTAACCTGTTCATAGAGTAAGAGCAGGTTGCTAGAGGATGGGAGCCATATGTTTTTAATGTTTTGAAGTCTAACTTTTAACTACTCTTTGGTGCTGGAGGATACAATACCATTATTGTATTTCTACCTGAGGTCCGACGGGACGACTCTTTTTTGCATCGTTGGATATGTTGGCATTGCAGTCTTCATTCTTACTGAGCTTTGGTGAGCACAAAAACATTTTTTCCCAATGAGTTTTGATTTATTAGGCAGCAAGTGAACATTCAGTTCTTGAATTTTATGTGCTGAAAGCAGGATATATGGACAAGGGTAAGTATCTCAGCAACTCTGATAAGGGACAAATTGTGACCATTTGACCAGTGGGCCAGAGCAGCTTCAAAACTAGGTGGTCTTGTAAGGTGTTCCTAGAGTTGGGCAATCTGGCCAAAAAATTAAATCTTTATTTTTTTCACTTTTTTGATCATTTTCTATTTTAATCTTGATTTTCCTATTTTTTTTTATTTTTTTATTTTTTGTGAGGGAAGGGAATTGCTAAACAAACCGTAATACTACTTATTAAGCCATTTCTTAAGATATACACCAACATTAGCTGGGGCTTTTCACCTTTTTTTTTTGTGGAGAGGAGGCAACCAGAAAAACAAAATTTCCATTTTTTTATATATAAAATGGGAAAAGGAGGTTTTAAACTTTAAGTTTTAAAAACTTCTATTATTTTTGTCCCTAAGGGTACTTGATCATGAAGGGGATGTAAAAGCAAGTTATTGCAGTATAGTGTACAATTACTGTTCTCTCAATCACCTCAACCAAGTTAATGCAAATTGAAAAGCCTGATCTTTTGGTTTTTTTTTTTAAAGCAGTGGTCCA